>JAVQKI010344145.1:0-10644 GCA_036025975.1 Nematalosa erebi
GAGATACCACATTTAATATCACAATTCAGCATTGTTTTAGTTGTTAGGACTTTTTTGGTCACTATTAGCACTTGTATTTTTGGGTTGTGTTCCTATTAAGAGACCATCTTTCCTATATAATTAGAGGAGAATAACTATTCCTGTTCTATTACCACCTTTTAAGCCCCTTATTATTTTGGAACTATTGTGATGCTTAGCGAGAACCTCAGACAACTTGTAGTCTATCATGGTTACTACTGATTGTACTTTCCCTGCATGACCTCTGGCAGTTGGGTTAGCCCCTTGAGTCATGGATTTAGGTTTCTTCCTAGACATAAGGGAGTTTTCCATTCCCCATTGCTCTTGGGAGCTCCTTGCTGCAAAGTGCCATGAGACAATGCTATTGTAAAAAGGTGCTGTATAAACATAATAGAATTGAATTGAAATACTTACCAAAGCATAGTAAGATACTGATTCATATGTAACAACTAACTTACTATAAATAAAAAGTAATTAGGAGTTTATATTGGAGAAATTCTTATTAAATTCTTATTAATTCATTAATAATTAATGGCCTATTATGGGTAGAATAAGGTAATGCAGAAAAATGTATAATAATTGATTTAGAATGGCTAGTTTGTCATTCTGTATATTTGCATGTTAATAAGCAGCTAGTTAATGGCGGGTGTGCTAATATAAAGTGTTACTCATATTTCTAGGGGCTTTTTGCCTTTCTTATGATAGGACAGCAGAGACTGACAGGAAATGGGTGGGAAAGAGAGATGGGGAAGGATCAGGAAATCAGGAGTTTGACTTGCACCCGGGTCGCCAGATTCACTTTAGCCCACTAAATCACAGCACACCCATAATTCAGCCTTATTGTCTGGTGGACTGCACTGTAAATGCTTCATCTAAATGGCAATATTTTTTTCATGAAGCAGGCTAAAGTACTGAAAGCAGCTTGGTGATTATGTCAAACTGTGCATCAGCAGTCTTTATGCAGAAAATCCACACAACACACTGTTGAATATGATGGAAACAACAGTGCACAGCTTTTTTGTTGTAGAAATAATTAAAAAGGGAGTTAACAGATATCTCAGGAGCGATCGATCCTTTTGTGGTTTTGACAGCTTTAGTGCTGTAATTACTATTCCACTTTCCCAGGCTTTTGTTATGGTTTCAAGGGCTTTAAAGGCTTTTAATTACTTTTCTGGTTTTCTTAAGTCTTTGTTTTATGTTGCATACTGTGCTGTTAAAGACTGAGGGAATCATAGAAAAGGTTACATTCAAAGTCAGTGCTGAAGGCTGCAAGTGTGTTTATCCACACTGTTCTTGGTCTGCTGCTCAGTGAAACACGTAGGTTTTTGGTTTGTTTATTTATTTAGTTGCTTTAGTTGTTTAGTTTGTTTTTTAAACAATTTCTCAAGCACACAGACTATGAGGTATGTCTGGCTCAGGATGTTATTTGGCTGGCATTGCTGTGGGGAATCTGTGGCCTCTTTCTTTCCTGAAGCTTTGGCCACCCAATCTATTTCTGAGTGTTAATCATTTATAGACCAGATTTGGACAGCACACCCTTCTCGTACAACAGGTATTGTAGTCCTTCATACTTTGCTCAGCTCTCTTGGGCTATGGTTCATTCCTATCTACCATTTCCTATTGTACACCATTTCCTTCACAATATACTGTGACTCATCCTAGGGATTTTCAAGCCAGCTGGGAGATACTTGTAGCCAAGGCCACTTGTACATTTCTTCAAAACAGGCTGGTCACTGCTTTTTCAAAGAGAAACTAAGTGCAGCATAGTAGAGAGAAAAACAAACATAAAAATATAGAAATGGAGGTGAATAGAGATGAAGGCATATCAGGCAAGACTGCAATTTTTAACCTTCAGAGCTCCCCTGGCCTGCAGTCGCCGATTTAAAAAATAAAAATGAAAACAGCAACAACATTATATATTTTTACCAATTAATGTGAATTTGTATGCAACCCCAAGAATGGGATCCCGTCATGATCTTTTTCATGAGTTACGTTGACTGACAAGCTGGTAATAAATGCAATTTCGCTTTCATTCAGTTTCCTTTTTGATTTCGTAATGTTGTGATGTTGTAACCATGGAATCTACACTAGACTTTGTTTACATGCATGTGGGTATATTTTTGAAAATGGGTATATTCTTCAACCCCGCATAAAAAAGTCATTCAGTTTACATGATCCTCAAAAACAGCTAGGGAAGGCTGTCAAAAACATGTCAAACAAATAGAAAGCCAACCAGAGATATGAAATCCGAGGAGCTAAAGCTCAGTTTTGCCCATATACAGTACACGTATGTCTGAAACCAGAGTTTTCAGAGATCTCCACTTTGGCCGGAGCTTTCAAAGGTAGCCGATTTCAGTCACTGAAACCTCCATTTACGTGTAAATGATAGGTGCAACCGTATAAATAAATATGCGTTTTTAGATATTCTGCTACATGTAAATGCCGTCTAAAGGCAGCTAAGAGAGCCTTCATTCACCCCGTAATGAGCAGTCTAATCATCAAAGTGAATACGAAGCTGGTAAATTAGCCAAAAAACATTGCCTGTTGTGCCTTTAAGGCCAGTTATGGAACATGTCAGTTTAGAATGATTGGACAGATTTGGAAATATAATTGGGAAAGATGGACAGCATTAAGAATGACATGTGTGGTTAATGTGTGGACATTAGTCAGTGACAGCTCTCAAACTGATAGATTAGTGAAACATCAGTGTGTGGTTAGTGGGGTCATCCTAAGGCAATTTTTTTCATGTAAACAGTAACTATGTGACTCATGAAGGACGAAACAGACAGTTCTTATCTGCCATTCAAAAAGTATTCCTATGAGAGCTCAAAGCCACACAATCAGTGTAAAACAAACAAAGACACAAATAAACTTACCAGTTATGTTTATCGTGGAAGATAATCTCTACCCAGTCAGTCCCAGTAGATACAGTGTACAGTATCCCCTTATAACCAGTGGTTTAACTCAAGGGTTTTTCTGGCCCCCCATCACCTTTATGAAAGAGGTCCAAGTCCAAGATCAGTTTGGGTTCCATAAATACCTTGAAATTTATGTTGTAGCAGTAGGTACATAAATCTTTTCTCTTGAAAAGATAAAAAGATATGCAACGTCTGCTTGTTCTGTGAAAGTGTGTGTACATGGATATCATTCAGGGAATATAGCCAATGTCATACAACCATGTCCTGTATGGATTCGTCATGGTCTGCACACACACACACACACACAGAAACACACATACAATTGAAAATGCCTCCCTATCACAGTGATCCCACAGAGTTGGATCAATAAAACATCAAAATGTCCATTACAGTTCATGTTTCCCGACATGGTTTGTGTGAAAATTAATTCAAAAGCCTGATTTATTGAATATGCAAATATCATGAGATCTCCTTCAGGTCCTGAAAGCACCAATTAGCCACAAGAATTGGACAAAGTCAATAGATCACCAGCTGAGCCATTACATTTATGGAACGACATCAATCTAAAACAACATTTTTCCATGATTGATCCAGTACCATTACTCTGTTTACTCTAGGGCCAATGTTATGAATTCTATATTTTTGCGCATTCATCATATAGCGGAATCCTGGTTTGGTCCACCCTTACAGTATTGTTCTAAATCAATGGGAAAACGTTTGTCAACAGGAGCAGAAATGATGTGTAATGTTTCTGATTCAAGAAGTTTTGATTCAAGGAGTGTACCTGTGTGTTTGTGTGTGTGTGTGTGTGTGTGTGTGTGTGTGTGTGTGTGAGTTTGTGTGAGTTTGTGTGTGTGTGTGTATGTGTGTTGTGGAATTCACAGGTTTGTTATGAAAACACATCTCCCCAAGAACAAGAAACATGATTTCTTTTTTTACGACTATTCACTGCATGAAGAATTCTATCTTCAAATTGTGAGTCTTTAGTTAATCAAGGTTGACGGCGACTGTTCAGGTAACACAATTTGAAATCAAAACAGAAAATGTGTTATGAGGTTCTGTTCTGTGTTGATGCCGAGAAGATTCATTAGCATATTGTTAGATGCTGAGGTTGGTGAACAGTGGAAGTTGCGCTAGGGGCTGCCGAGAGAGGTTAAGAAAAGTGACATTTTTCCATAACACATTTTATGCGTTTTCACACAACAGGGACTACGCTGATGTACTGTCACATTATCACCAAACCTTATCTTGTTACTTCTGTGAGATATCCACAATAGCACTCTCTCTCTCTATGCATACATACTCAGGGATAAGAGCCATAGTGTGTCTGTTAGGAGGGGACAAAATTGAAGTTATGATGGTACAGCTGTTTGGAGAAAATGCAAGACTCAAATTTAGCAATGCCTAACCACAGAGATTAGCCCTTTAGAACAGTGCAGGGCTATTTAAGTGAGCAATAGGAAGTGTTTTCTGTTGGGAAATTGATACATCACAGGAAAAATTACTGTTTCAAAGCACAAGAAAAAAAGAGAGAGTGGGAGAGAGGAAATTATTAAAAATGTTAATGATTGTAACCCTAAAATTCTTTTGGGAATCTATAGTAGGTTCAGAATAATTCATAAAACACTTTACCAGCACTGAAAACTGGTGCCAGCACACTCATTCTTTGTTCCATTTCAGAGGAAAAGCAAGGTGGTCAGGGTCTTTGCAGTCTGTGGTTTGTGCATAGGTGTACTGTAAGTCCATCAAGACAAGGGCAGGCAAGACATGTTTATTTATATGGCACATTTCATACACAGAGGCAGCTCAATGTGCTTTACAAAGATAAAGGCAAAGAAAAGTGAATAATAAAAAATATAATTTTTAGAGCATTGCTTATAGGTAGCTGTCGAACACTAATGATCCACCTTGCCGTGGAAAAGAACAGAGCTCAAACCAGCATCGGACCAAATACGCACATGTTCAAACACATAAACACAGAGACCAGCAATCTCCCTTTTCAAAGAGCCGATTCCGAGTCAAACTGACCCAGCCTGTGGAAACAGGCAAGTCGGCGCAAGTAAGTAAGTAGTGCAATTATGGGTTTCAATGTTAGATCAACTAAACCCCAAAATAATCCCTAGAACAACTGAGCCACCAAGCTTTTGGCTTTACACTCTCTCTAGATGTTTATTTTCACAGAAATGTAAATGTAATGAAACGGTGTATTTAAGTGCCACATTCTGAGCTGATGATTGTCCTGAGATTATGGTGCTTAAATGTTGGATTCATGCCACTGCTTCATTTTATTTAGAAACTGTTTTGTGCAGCGCAGTGAAACTTAACATCAAGTGCATTTATTCACAACCTAAACTGTAGTCCTGTGTCGGTTAGAATTCTGCTTTAAAAACTTAAACATCAACATCAACAGACAAATAAAATTTAATAATTTACAAACTTTATCTGCCTCACAAAACACGGCAATGTGTTACCCAATACTGTCAGTGATGTTGTTCATGTGTATGGTGTCAAATTTGTGTTTGCCAGCTCCAGTTATTTATCTCTATCTTGGGGATCCACTTCTGCAACACACACACACACACACACACACACACACACACACACACACACACACACACACACACTCTTCTCTCTTACTCACACACACACACTCTTCTCCCTTACTCTCTCTCTCTCTCACACACACACACACACACACACACACACACACACACACACTCTTGGCTCTCACTCACACACACACACACACACATTTCTCTACTTGCTACCTAATTTGTGTTGAGCTGTTGTTCTATCTCTGATATTTGGCATCCCCATGGTGATATAACAAAGTGATTCTACATGGAGCCAGAGGGTCTTTTCCTTGAATTACATCCTACATAAAAACTGTCTTGGTGCTGTCAAGCCAAATCATGCTCTATTACACCAGAGTATCTTGTGCTACATTTAGAGATGTGAACTAATGTCAAAAATTGTCAGGCCAAAATAAACAATATTGAGTGGGTGTTAGCCCAGTGTCAGGTACAGCAACTCAACCGGTGAGTTTTATGTTTCTCGAAGATCTGTAAAATAAGTTGAGTGCACTCGAGTCACCGGCACCTAAGTTACTTGGAAGACTACTGTTGTAAACACTTGAATATTCTGACCACTCTTCTGAAACCAACTATTTTTGACTGACAGCTCATAACTTTGAACTCTTCCACATAGCTCTCAGAACCTTGCTGGCTGCATTCACAGCTGCTGCTCCTAAGGATTGTAGAGAGGTATGACGTAAAAACATCTGCAAAAACAGTTGTTTTCTGTTTTTTTTTCTGTTTTTTTTTTTTTTTTTTTTTTAGCTATTTCTGGCACAAGATTTCCTGTTTCTGTAGGAAATGAGCAGGGCACCTAAATAGGATTGAGAGACAAAGAGTGAGACAGAGAGAGAGAGAGAGAGAGAGTGAGAGAGGGAGAGAAAGAGAGAGAGAGAGAGAGAGAGAGATTGTGTGTGTTTTTTCTGATTTTCTGCAGAGATATTTAATTGATTGTTGCCACCACACATGCTATTTTGAGCTTGAGCAAAGGGCATGCTTACTTCAGTCTAATTGTTTGACTTTCAAAAGTTCTTGATTGGTCCAAAAGAATGGGTCTGCATTATGCCCCCACCCACACCCCACCCCCCGTCCCTCTAATCTTCTTTCTTTCTCTAAATGGCTGCCTTTGCTCTCCTCCATGCCTAATAAGTGTTGTTGTGTCCAAAGCTGAGGGTCTACCTCTGCCTGAATTCAAAAAGAGGGAGGGTGTGCATGCATGTGTGGTTACCCTGTGGGTCTGATAGACAACCCAATTTAGCCAGTAGGCATCACTCAGGCTGTGAGAGAAAGGCACCAAGGGATTCCTCCCACCGTGCCACAGGAGCTAATTTAGGTGATCTGGAACGTGGGGGGTTTGGAAGGGAGTTGGAGGGGTGAATTGGGGGAAGGTATAGCTGCCCCTGTCCGAGTCAACCCCACTGAGAAACTTTCACGTTTTGAACCACTGACCTTCACTCAAAGACAAATTGGTTTCTGCACCAATCTGGCCGGCTGGCTGGCAGAAGGTGGAACGAAATGGACAGATGTGCCCAAGAGAGTTCATAACATGGAGGATAAGACCACGAATACAAACACAGGCATGGGGATATAGCCAGTCTGAGTAATCTCATACTCTCTGGAAACTTTGGGCCTGTGACAAAGGTTGTTTTTTTGTTGACCTTTGGGTTTAGTAGTTGTGGTCCATGGAATACATAAACAGCCAAACAGATCCAGTTTACTGTTATTGAGTGACATTGGGTAAGAGGACATATCAGATTCTGAATTGGCAACTTACAAGAGGTCAGGAGAAGTTAAAGAAAAATTTTAATTAAGTTTCTGTGCGACCTTTTCTTTCCAAAAGGAATATTTCTGACATCTTTTTTTGATTCACAAAAGATCAATGTTCCATTTGCTTGAGGAAGACAGCAAGACCGACTGGAAACAGAAGTAAAAATTCTAACAGTGAAACACTTGCCAACACCTTGCACGACCCTAAATCCCTTTCCCTGCCACAGTTCTCTCAGATGCAGAATGAAAATAAACTCCTTGTGGTGTGGAGGGGGAAAAAAATCAGAAAGTGATTCAATGCATTGTGTTCACATCAGATTTCTCTCTGAGCGAATGATAAAAAAAAGGTGTGTCAGCGCACAGGAGATGTTTCCTTGAATCTTGAGAAGCCCCAACATTGTGTCCCCGTTTTTAGCTCCAAACAAGCCTGCAGTGCCTGCCTTTTTACACCTGCCGAAGAGGTCGTAGAGACTGGCGGCAAGGCCGAGAGTAGATTGTGGGGTTGCAACACCAGAGTGTTGTTTATAGACCTGAAAAGAGAGAGCACACAAACTCCCAAAGGTGAGTGAATAACTGTCTGGTCGATTGGACTTCAAGTTGACAGGGAGGATTTTAGTTTGGGGGTTTTGTGTGGCAGCAAAGCAGTCACCAAATAGACACATAGTCTTAATGAACAAGAACCTGCTTGAGGAGAAGAAATACAATCTAACATACTATAGTGTTTCATTTGTGTCGACACGATCAATGACAGGCAGTTATTTGGCATTACAACTTCCGCAGAAATAGATGACCTCAGCCATTAATTATTGATTCATGTTAAAGTGGGAATGCAGACCATCTTGTCGTTGTCTGGTGCCATATCAAGTGCAGTTTATTGTAATTCTCTGACTATTAACCGAGGTTTAATACATTAATTTTGCAAAATAGCTATGAAGCAGCCAATACATTGAGGTGGTAAGTACATTTGTTTTTGTTAAATTTAACACTGGACAGTTTAAACACTGTCCAGTGGTTTAAACAGGGTGTGGCTTATATTTGAGTTACTGTAATGTTTTATTTATTTATTTATTTATTTTTACGTGACCATAAGCCACAGTTAATTGTGCGTAACTGTTTTGTTTGTGTGTTTACAGGAGTCTGTTAACAGAGGGAAGATACTCTGTCCCGGTGTGATATTAGTTTTGTAGTCAGGTCTGTATCTACAACTCACCTGATGTGTTTCTGTATCTTTTCAGGGTCATCTGATGTAATGGCACAGAAACTGCTGTAACAAAGTGGCTGTCCCAAGGTTGTGCACTGTGCAGCACTCAAGGCAAAGACGCCTTCAATTGAGATGTATCATCACTGTTGGGCTATTCTACACCAGCAAACCACATTACCTTGGTGAGGCAGGTGTTGTAAAATAAAAAAGGTCTTAATTAAGATGCCTAGAAAATTTTAAATCTATTAAAATTATTTCAGTAACTGTGGAAGAATCTTTTTGCTGTGAGCCAGATCCTAAGCACAAACTTTGGGGGTGGACTTGTTCAGTGGTTTATGCCATATCACACAATAGCTTTAGTTTGTTAACGAGACATTTTGGTCATTGAACGACTGGGTTTTTTTTGTTTTGTTTTGGTCCAGTGTGTTACCATCCATCTATTTAAAGTGGTTCCCAACAAATCACCCTTGAAACGAGTCGCCACTTCTGCCAGTGCTCCGTAAATCACCATCCCAAGGCACAGCACATCATTAGCAGGAACCCACCCCCATAAACCAGACAGAGCAATCAGGGCAGCTAGTACTGACTGCACTGTGCCTAGCACTGTCATTAGCCGTTCTGCTGTGGTCACCTACAGTATACACACTGTCTGATACACACAGACTTGTTACTTGAAGCAACAGAACAAAATATTATTTTCTTTCTATTGTGGGCCCCATCACTTACTATCTATTTCTGACAGTAGTCGAATTTTTGCTTGAAATGAAACATAAAGCTAGAAGCAACACTGACTGATGTAAAATTAGAGCCAGAAGCTGTACTGCTCAATGGACCGGCAACCAACACAAAGCATACAAACACACACACACACACACACACACACACACACATAGCAGCCGTATGTGATTTTGAGAAGCATATTTTGACCGGAACAGTCATGATTTTGACTTGTCATGCCAGGAGTAATGGATCTGGTCACCTTATGTTTAATGATAGCCTACTCTTACACATTCTGTTCCATATGAACAGTACAAACAGTGTCTAAGAGTCTGTAAAATATGAAAGGACTATCAAGTATGGACCCAGGCTGGATCCACTATTTGAGGCTTTTGTCAAGGACAAAGCAATCTCTGCTCCGAATTGAGTCTGAATTTCCGCCGACAACTGGTAAGCACAAGTTTAGAGGGAAACAGTTAGTTTTGGCCTGTCATCTTCTGATGGACACCTTGCTCTTAGGCTTGCTTCAGTGCAGCTTGGTTAATTGCCTGACACTGCTGTGTTTATGAAAACAACATTCATTGGACCCTAGAAAATTAAATGTCAAATCTTTTCCAGGCATTTACAAATAAACAGAAAAATAGATAGGTCGACAATTTGTTTTTGTAGACAGGGCACACGCTACAAGGCCTGTCAAAACACAAATGACTGAGACATATGAAAGAATATATATTCACTGTGCAATTGCTTTCTCTTGGTGACTAGAAATCCAATGACGCATACCTTGGTTCTGTTTCATTGCTCTCGGTTATTCCATCAAGATAACACCACACAGGTTGACAGTTGTTCCCAGTCCCTACACGTCACAACACAACACAAACACTGAGCAAGTCAATGTCCAACCTGCTACTGTAGCTTATCTTCGGCTCTGCCGCACATTTAGATAAGAGGTGAGCGCCTCTGCTCTGCTAGTTATATGCTTGTCCGCGTCTTTGAGTTCTTGATCCTTGTACAGCCGCTTGCTCCTCTGACTGAATGATCAATGGTGCTGTGAACTCTAAACCTTAGGGTCCAGTGCTCCGGCTTCCAATTAGAGGGGGATGTTGATCTCTGAGGTGGTCAGTGAGACATGGAGTCATGTTTAATTGATGTGCAGACAGGCACATTGACAAAATAATTGAAATCTGCAGTTACATGTGTGTACATGTTTTTTTCTTTTTTCTTTGCTGTAGGAGAGATATTTGTATAGAAGTTGTGGGAATAATGAGAGGAAGCCTTGAGACTGGAGAAATAAAGGCTAGTCTTGTCTTACAGTCATTAGTTCACTCCGTTATAAGTATTCCGTCATTGCTCTAACATAAAAACAACTTAAGTTATTTTGGGTAAAATGGTATTTTAACACTTTGCACAAACAACACATAGTTATGTAAAAATAACAGTGGGGAAAGCA
>JAVQKI010344482.1:0-15196 GCA_036025975.1 Nematalosa erebi
TATCTTGTATTCAGTTTTCCCATAGGGAACTTACAGTAATTTGTGAAGCAGTGGTACGAGTGGTTTGCATATATCACAACCAGGAATGTATAAGCAGTCAATGCCTAGATTTAATGTGAATTTGTTTGAGCAAAACATCCACTGCCAAATGTGAAACATCATACAACAAAGTTCAAATAATTTTCAAACTTTTGCGTGGACAAGCAAATCGCCTATGCATGCTAAACTAAGCAGTTTTATAGCCTTTGTCACCAGATAAAGAGTATCACTGCAACACATGCAAAGCATCAAGGCCCAGAACATGCTAAAATATGAAACAACTGTACTTTCAACCCTCTCTCTTCAGCCTGGAGATGCTGGACAAAGTGGAGCCGCCCTCCATCCCCGAGGGTTACGCCATGTCGGTGGCCTTCAGCGCTCTGCTGGACCTAGTGCGGGGCATCACCTCCATGATCGAAAGGGAGCTGGCTCAGGAGGAGGAGGCGGCTGCTGCACGGGATGGCACGGAAGCGCCCGCCTCACAGGAGAACCCGCAGGAGCCCTGTGAGTGACAATGTGCTCAGCCAAGTCATAGGAGAAAAAGCTAATGACATAAAGTTTAGTAACAGGTGTAGAAAAGTGTGAAAATGGCAGTGTATTTCAAAGCACAATGCTGACCTCTAGCTTTAGGAATTACAATAGCATGCTAAATTAAAAGGCCACACTGCACAGCACACAATGCTGTGTTTTGTGGTCATTTAAATGTATCTGTTCCTCATTGTAGTAACATGATAAATGCAAATAAACTTTTAGATAACAATATAAGTATAAATGCACATGACAATCAGCTTAACTCTATGTTTGTCAAGCTGTTCTGTGAGAAAGTTTTTTGCTTTGTTTCCCTCAGTGGCCCATCAGGTGTGGGAGGAGATGGTGAACGCGTGCTGGTGTGGCCTTCTGGCTGCTCTGTCCCTGCTGCTGGATGCCAGGTACCCACGACAGGGGGAGAATTCGGTGCCTTTAGTGCTGAAAATGTGCTGTAATGAAACATGAATCCATTTCACTGAAATCTTTCCAACTCTCTTTCTGTCCGTGTTTTTTTCTGGCACTACCTCTGTCCAGTGCTTATATTTACAGTAACCAGCACAGATTTATTATGCATCAAACAGTTATTAGATATGCTCAGGATATCTCATGGCAAGTAGCATAATCCTCAGCCTCAGTTAAAGGAGAAATTAGGTGTGAATTAATCCATCGCCCAGCTGTTTGAGGTCACAAAGCACTGTTGGTAGGAAAAAGAACGAGAGCATTTGATACAACATAGACTGAACAGTGAACTGGCAACTCAGACTATGTGAATGGGGGACAGTAACATCATTTCGCTATTCCCTATTCTCTTAACTTTAGTTATCGGCTCGCTAGTCGGTCTATGTTGCATCAAATTTTCTGGTTCTTTTTCCTACAGACAGCATTCAGTGACCTTAAACAACAGGTCTATTGACCGATTCACACTGGATTTCTCCTTTCACACTGATCAAATTGCATGGTTCCTTCCTTTTATCAGCACTTTTATCAGGATGATATAACTGCCTTGATCTTGATGATGAGCAACACGCTTCTTGTACTGTTCTTGTGAAGCTCTGTGAATTAAATAAATGCCCAATACTGACTTTTCTAATAAGCAAAAACTACTTGCATGGAATCGTGAGTCAGACATATTGGACTCACAGCAGCAAGTTCAATTAAAAGTACAATGTGTAGAGTATTTTCTTTGTAACCAGTACCTACAGATGCAAAGGTAATTAGACTAGTGTGGCTTATCTCTTTTCGTTTCCTCCCATTTGTCTCCTCGACGCCCCAGCACGGACGAGGCAGCCACGGAGAACATCCTGAAGGCAGAGCTGACTATGTCCTCGTTGTGTGGGCGTCTGGGTCTGGTGACACCGCGGGATGCCTTCATCACTGCCATCTGCAAGGCCTCGCTGCCCCCACACTACGCCCTGACCGTCCTCAGCAGCAATGCAGCCAATCTCTCCAACAAGAGTGAGCCAGATTTCTGTGTGTGTGTGTGTGTGTGTGTGTGTGTGTGTGTGTGCGTGTGTGTTATGCCCTTTGTCTTTCTCCTGTGTCCATTGCTTTCATTTACAGTAACCCACACAGATTTATTATGCATCAAACAGACATTAGATATGCTCAGGATATCTCATAATAAGTAGCATAATCCTCAACCTATTCTGTCTGTGCACCTTGAATGGGTTCAAAAGTGTACCACAAAACATTGCAGTGCTGCTGATGTGATTTCAGTTTGGCAGAGGATGGATTTGTTAAATACGTTGTCATGGATGCACAAATCCATTATTTGCCTGTCTTGAGTTGTGTTCCATAATGATTCTAGTTTTGTTTGACTTCGCTAAACGATGTGTGCTTAGATAGTGGCTGCCCTGAGGAGCACCTCTGATCTGTTCCTTAGGTGTCATTAAGCCATGCTCTGCCTGCTGCCTGGTGTTCACACAGTAATTAGTCACAGCAGCATTAGGGTGTCAGGGAAAGTCTACCTCTCACTTTTACAACCTCTCTCTCCCTCCCTCACACTATCTTTCTCTCTCTCTCTCTCACACACACACACACACACACACACACACACTCTCTCACACACATCCTCATGCTTCTCTATTTCCCTAGTCTCCTCACTCTCTCTCTGAGACACACGCACACACACACACACACACGTACAGGGGCCCATACTAAGAATCCCCCTCATAAATATTCCATGTGGAGCGATGATCTTAACCCTGAAAGCACTCGCGTGGTAAAGTCCCATCACTTAAACTGGCGGCACATGTAAATTGGCTGCTGTGCAAATCTCATTAGGCGTATTTTGCATGAGTATGAATTCATCAAGGCGCCCAAATGTGTCGTTACCGGCACTCATCTTGGCACCACGCTGCACTTTTGAGAGACTAGTCCTGCGAGTGTGCCGTCTCAATTAATTCGACTTTGATGGTGATTAAGTGTAGTCTGATGACTCAAAGCATGCAGAGTGTGATGTGCTGTCGGTGCATCGTTTAATGCTGACATCTGCTGGGCCTCCCTACCTGCCTCTGTAACTTGTTTTTGATGTTGTGTGTAATGTGGGTGCTTTAGTGTTTCAGGGCGTACTGTATGTCGTGTGTTTAGTGTGTTTAGTGTGTGACTGTGTGTTAAGTGCGTTTTGTATTTTGGGTGTTAGTGGTGCATCCTATATATCTGTGTCACAGACGTTGTCATCATCAGTGGTTTGAAACTTTGAGGATAGGGCGCCCCCATGTGGCACATATGGGTTCTACAGTATCTAAGTCATTGTGTGGATGTGTGTGTGTGTGTGTGTGTGTGTGTAGGCTATTCCATCCAGGGCCAGAGTGTGCAGATCATCAGCCCCTCCAGTGAGTCCCACCAGCAGGTGGTCGCTGTGGGTCAGCCCCTCACGGTCCAGCCCCAGGGCACGGTGGTGGTGAGTTCCTGCCTCAAGACCTCTCTTTCTCAGCCACCTTCAAACAGTCAGAAACATAAAAACATCTGTACCACATTTATGTCCTCCTATTTGTTTTTAATGTTCCTGGGAGAAGTGGTAATTGCCTTTAATTGAGGGAGTTTAAGAAGTTTAGTTTTCTCGTGATTTGTATTGTAAATTCTCCATCTTTGCTTCTCTCTCTGCAGCTCACAGCCAAAAACATCCAGTGCATGCGGACCCTGCTGAATCTGGCCCACTGCCACGGCGCTGTGCTGGGCACCTCCTGGCAGCTGGTTCTTGCCACGCTCCAGGTGTGTCAACACACTCCTACACACATACACACACACACACACACACACACACACACACAAACATACACACACACACACATATGCGTATTCACACACTTATACAAGGAAGACTTATTATAGTGCTTTCAGTTCAGCCTTAGTCTACTGCTGAAGTCTCTTTGTAGTCCATACCCTTCCCAAAATTCCTCAATCTCTCATCTCTCCCATTCTTCCTCAGACTTTCTCAATGCGCCTGTCTGTTTCTCATCCCTCTTTCTCACATCCTGTTCTCTTTCTCCTCAGCACCTGGTGTGGATATTGGGTTTGAAGCCAGGGGTTGGCGGCGTGCTGAAACCAGGCCGTGCTGTGGAGGGCCCGAGCACGGTGAGTCCCTCCGCCTTGCTCCTCGCTCTGTTGAGCCGTTTCGATCTTTGTTCAACCTGAACAGAGCTGGCCGAGGCCGGACCATTATGCGTGCCCAACTGCACATATCTTGGGAGTCAGCTGATGTTTTCCACTGGGCTTAGTCAACCTTCAAATCAGCTTTCCAGTCACCCTTAGCCAATCACAGATAAAACCGATTCCAAAGCCACAGTAATTGTGATTTTTAGTCATTACTTCTGTGTTGTCTGCACAGCTCTCCTGACCGCAATGTTCTTTCCCCGATTACTCAGGTCCTGACTACTGCTGTGATGACTGACCTGCCTGTGATATCCAACATCCTCTCCAGGCTGTTTGAGAGTTCCCAGTAAGCACAGCTTCATTAAGACTTGCTTGTGTACACTGGCAGTCAGCTACACACGGCTGCATTTACTAAAGTCTAACCTGTGTTTGTAGGTATCTGGATGATGTGTCCCTTCATCATTTGATAAATGCCCTCTGCTCGCTGTCAGTGGAAGCTATGGAGATGGCATATGGAAATAACAAGGTTTGTGTGAATAAAAATACCACAGCACAAAAGTAAAGTACAACTAAAGTACAACAAAAACAAAACAAAACAAAACAAAGAAGCCACAGTGTGCCGCTCCTTGTTCTGGTGTTCATTAATTGTAGCGTGGGCCTGTTGAAGGGTCTTCGCATGTGTGCACAGTTCAAACCCACATTCCACACCTACATCTCCCAAACCCATGTTCATTGCACTGTTCTGTTCTGTTCTCTTCTCAGTATGTTTTGCTCAGTCAGTTAGTCAAACACTAGATAGCTTCACCAGACCCATAAGCAATATGCTACTTCATCCACGATTGTCTGGTGAGCTGAGCTCATCTGGTGCGTTTGTTCTGTGCTTTGGCCTCAGGAGCCGTCCCTTTTTGCCGTGGCAAAGCTACTGGAGACGGGCCTGGTGAACATGGATCGTATTGAAATTCTGTGGAGACCCCTCACTGCTCATCTCCTGGAGGTGAGCTTATTCAAACAGCTTAGCCATCTGTGTGTGTAGTGTGTGTGTGTAGTGTGTGTAGTCTGTGTGTGTGTGTGTGTGTGTGTGTGTGTGTGTGTGTGTGTGTGTGTGTGTGTGTGTGTGTGTGGAGATGGAGCGGAGATAGGATTAGGGGTTGGAATCGAGAACCGGGAATAAAATAGAACCGAGGATCAGATGCTTCAATTCACTGGCATCATATGCCTCTGGCCTCATCAATTCCTCTTATCAAATTGTGTTGGCAAGATTTTCAGAGCACGGTCAATTTGTCTTTCTGAAATTAAAATTTAAATAGACAGCACAGTTCTACATTGTTTACCTCATTTCTATAAGCCATTATGGTCGACTGTAGCAGTATAGCCTACATTTTAGGCCTTGTGCTAATACAGAGAAACTGTAGACTGCCTTCTAAACAGTAAAGACTTGATAAGAGAATTGATGAAGAATTGGACCGATAAGCAAAATCAACAATGGCAGTGATATTGATAAAATCCTGTCAATTCCCACTCCTAGCTAGTATGTGGCTGATACAGTTGAGGGTAGCCAAGTCAAGTTCACCCTTCTGTAATACTCAAATGGTTGGATTCCTTCAAACTGCACTCACAAGCTGCTGTTATTAGTGAGAATGCATAGTAAATGTTATGCTAGCTGGTTTTGCAGAGTATATTGCCTTTTTGAACATCATGTCTGCTGATAGTCTTCATGCTGTCTCTTTGTCTCTCTCTCTTTTGCACCCATGTCGGTTGTGCAGAAGGTAAGACCAGAATCTCTTCCCAATCTCTTCAGTGGACATGGATGGAAAGCAAGCAAGCTTTGCCAGCCATGCCCAGATTAAAAAAAGATGTTTCCAGCATGTGATCTCCTTTTTCCATTTCAGATTTCACTTTAAATTACCAGTCATGACACGGTGTAGTTATAACATGTCAATGTGTGTTAATGTTACATTATCAGCAATTTACCAGAGCTGCTAAGAAATGTGCAGAATATGCAACTGCATTTGAAATTCTTTCCAGAAAGAAATAATTCACCAATTCACCAGCACTCTTTCTGTAAATGATCGTGTTCAATCAGTCACATGTGAAATTATCACTGTGCCTACTCTGTTGCACTGAGAAATGACACGTTAGTCACCCACCATCTTTGCACACCAGAGAGTCATGTGATTTTGTTTATCGGCTGCGGTGACGAGTGAGCTGATTCTGTCACTGGGTGTCAGTCATTCTCCTCTGGCCGCCTCACACACTGGAGGGCACCCCAAGGAAAACGGCTCTTGAAAGAAGGAGTCGTTTATCTGTCGTCTCACTGTTTGACGTCTGTTCGTCTCGCTGTCTGTCTGTCTAAAATCTCTTCCCGTTTGCTGTTTGTAGAGTCTTGTTGCTCCATATAGTCCCTGGATTTTTGTTTGTCTTCTTTCGCCTGTGTTGATGCTGTTCATCACAACATCTCAATGTGTGCCTCTTCATGTTTTTGTGTTGTGTCTCTCGAGGCTTCTCTTGTTTCTTGTTTAGTTCTTTCATGTGTTTGTAACTTTGTATCCTCTTGTTGACTGTGTATTGTGCCTGTTGTCTGTGTCTATTTAAGTGTGTGTGTTTGTGTATGTACGTGTGAACGTCTGAACACGCGGCATACCCTTTGTGTTTCTTTGTGCTTCCTTTGTTTCTCTTTGTAGGTGTGTCAGCACCCCAATGCGCGCATGAGGGAGTGGGGAGCCGAGGCTGTGACCTCGCTCATCAAAGCAGGCCTCTCCTACAAGCATGAGCCCCCGCTCTCCCAGAACCAGGTACTGTCTAGACCAGAATCGACTTCTTCAGTCAGTTAGGACACTGGTAAAACTTCCCTGGGTGGTTTTTAGCTGATTTCAGATGTTTGAAGTTCTTGAAAGAGTTCCTCTCACTGATCCGAGACTTGCATTTCAAACTTGCCCTAGAATTGACTCTAGTAGTCCATGAATAATTGATGTCATAGTCTCGAGTGGATGTCACGTGACTGTTCACTGTCTGCAATACCTCATTTCAGAGTCAAACTCATTGAGCTTATATTCATTAATTTTCCTTAATTAAACCTTATGCATAGATGGTCTGTGTGAGTGTGTGCATGCGTGTGTGCATGCATACATACATGCAAGTGTGAGTATGTGTGTGTGTGTGTGTGTGTGCGTGCGTGTGCGTGCGTGTGCGTGTAGGCTTGCAAGTGTGTGTACATGCGTCTGCATTGTTATTGTTGTGGTATTGCCTCACTCTGGGTCCTCTGCCTCGTCCCTGCAGCGGTTGCAGTTGCTCCTGTTAAATCCTCTGAAGGAGCTGTCCAACGTTCTCCACGCCGACATCAGGCAGAAGCAGCTGGAGTGTGTCCTGCAGATCCTGCAGAGTCTGGGGGACAGCTTGGGGCCTGGCTGGCCCCTGGTCCTCGGTGTCATCGGAGCCATCCGCAATGACCAAGGGTGAGAGCGGGCAGCTGCCCAGAGATGAAACTGCTGTTGTAAAATGGTGTCCTTGTCTTTGCAGAGGCCAGATTTATCAATTAGTGATTTGTAACCACCTTCCAAAGTGAAATAACATGTCTGTAGGGCTAGTTTTCCAAGCAGTAATTTAGGTCCTTGATGGAGTGTATTGGATTACATTTCTATTGGAATACTTCCATTCGGAGCTCAATTTAGACTGACAGAATGCTTAATCCTCATCAGGAAAGCTCTAAATGTTCTCCTCGGATTACAGATGAAATGTGGAAAGAATCTTTGAAAATTACACATTTCAATGCTTGTGTGACACATAATTAGAATCACATTAGCACGTCCACTAGCGTTTTACCATCATAAATAAACTGAGCCGCTTGAAATGTACTTACTTGTGCCAATGTTGTATTTCAGAGAGTCCTTAATCCGAACAGCCTTCCAGTGCCTGCAGTTGGTGGTAACTGACTTCCTACCCACCATGCCTTGCACATGCCTCCAGATTGTAGTAGAAGTAGCCGGCAGCTTTGGTCTTCAGAACCAGGAACTCAACATCAGCCTCACCTCCATTGGCCTTCTGGTAATAGAATCGACATTTGTTCCGCAGGAACTACAGTTCAGTGCACTCACACACAATACCCTTTTGGCTGGCACCAAAAATGGTCAGAGCACAAATAAATTGTGATAAGTTCAACTGCTAAACTGTGCATTTAAATACAGTTCCTTTTTGGATAGCACTAAAAGGAGCAACACATAAATAATTGCTCAAGTTCAAGTTAACCACAAACTGAAATCAACTGAACTTAAACTTAACTCAATTCTATTGTATCTCTCCCTCTCTGGCTCTCCCTTTTCTATTGCCCTGCAGTGGAACATCTCTGACTACTTCTTCCAGCGGGGCGAGGCCATCACAGACGAGCTGGAGCGGGAGGAGGCCCTGCTGCAGAAGCAGGCCCTGGAGAAGGGCGAGCCCCTCAACCGACCCTTCCACCCGGCGCCCCCTTTCGACTGCCTCTGGCTCTGCCTCTACGCCAAGCTGGGTGAGCTGTGCGTGGACCCGCGGCCTGCCGTCCGCAAGAGCGCCGGCCAGACACTCTTCTCCACCATCAACGCCCACGGCACACTGCTGCAGCAGCCCACCTGGCACATCGTGGTGTGGAAGGTGAGTGAGCCTACTGCCCTTCTTAGGGCTGACGGCATGTAGGCTAGAATTTTTCTCTTCATAGACTGTTATTAGCCCTGACTTTTACTAAGCCAATCAATATTCTACACTTTTTTTTTTGTTGTTTTTGTAGTAACCGAGTATGCACAGCTTTGCTTCCCCACTCTTATTTGCATCACTCCTATTGTGATCATTGTGATCTTTGTGAGTTCAGTGTGAGTTCAGTGCCTGTCTACCTTTTTTCCAGGTGCTTTTCCATCTGCTGGACTGCGTGAGAAAGTCCTCCACCACGGCCGACAAGGAGAAGATCGAGTCTGGCGGCGGGAACATCCTCATCCACCACTCACGGGACACGGCCGAGAAGCAGTGGGCGGAGACCTGGGTGCTCACACTCGCCGGAGTGGCGCGGATCTTCAACACCAGGAGATACCTGCTTCAGCAACTCGGTGGGTGGAGAATTAGAGTAATTGTCAGGGCAGGGAATGATGTAGCGTGCATGGGGGTGATGCGAGTGCAGACCCCATACATCATGACAAGAAACAAAACATACTGGGACTCAGTGTAATTCCTTTTTATTAATGTAGTGTTAAATAACATATGAATAAGGTGCTTTTTACAGCGAAGTTTGGGCTTGAAATCCTAAAGTAAACATTAAGATGATAGTGGCACGGAACAGGAAGGAACATTGAGCTCATATCTGCATAGGTACAGTTTAAGCAATATGTTTTCACTCCAGTTTTTTTCCTCTCTTTCGCTCACATCTGGCTTTCATCCCTCAGGTGATTTCTTCAAAGCCTGGGAGGTGCTCCTGGACCACATCCAGTCGGCCGCCCTCAGCAAGAATAACGAGGTCTCGCTGGCTGCTCTCAAGAGCTTTCAGGAGATCCTGCAGATCGTCACACCCGTCAAGGATTCAGACGGCGGCAAGCCAGATGCCCTGGCCGCCATGGGCGTATCCCCTGTACTGGTGGACGGACCTTTGGCTGCGGCCGGCCCCGGCAGACCCCTGTTGCGCTCGGACTCGCTGGCCGAACGACTGGCCCAGCGTTACATGAACAGTGCCGTCACCCAACCCCCTCCACCGCCTGCAGAAGAGCTGGACGACTCTGCCCTCTGGTGGTCGGCGTGGAACACGTGGTACCGCACGGGCACGGAATGCACGCGGCCGCCCCCGCCAGGTGCAGACAAGCCCTCGTTTATCCCCAGTCAGCCCTTCCTGACGGCGCTGGTCCAGATCTTCCCGGCGCTCTACCAGCACGTGAAGGGCGGCTTCAGCATGGAGGACCTGCGGAAGCTTGGCGTCATCCTGCACGGCGCCGTCTCCGTGCCCATCAGCTCCGACGCCTCGCCCTTCATCCTGCCCTCCTACACCGAGGCCGTGCTCACCAGCCTGCAGGAAGCCGTGCTTACCGCCCTCGACGTCCTGCAGAAGGTGCCACATTCAATAAACACACACACACACACACAGGTTACGAGTGTCTACTTGTTTAAAAAATGGATGTAATTACTTTGCATCCAGCATCTGCTTAATCCCACCCACATGTTTAACATGGTCAGACAGTAAACAGTCTCATACACCTACACACCTGCACATGTACGGACACATCTGGGCAGGAAGAATACACACACTTTCACACACACGGATACAGGGAACTCACGCAAACACACTCAAAAGGATGTGCTCTAGGACATGCACACACCTGAACACCCCCTCAGACTAGTCTATGCTGTCTCAAAAACTGATGCTGTGTCCTGGGAACTGATTTATGATCACAAAGAAAGTTTCCGGTGGTTATTGTGAACCCTCCACTTGACCAGCTGCTCTTAGAACGCCTCTCCCAGCTGTCCCGTGGTTCCCACAGCCCTGGCCCTGTAAATTGTGCTTTTGGGCGGCCTGTGAAAATACATACAGCTATAGGAATGTGAACCCTGGGAGTTTTCTCCTGGATGGATGTATATACTGTGTGGTGTGTGTGTGTGTGTGTGTGTGTATGTGTGTGTGTGTGTGTGTGTGTGTGTGTATGTATGTTGTTGATGTCTGTGCTTAAGTGTTGTCTCCTTGTCCACTGCAGGCCATTTGTGTGGGGCCTGAGACCTTGCAGGTCATGTACCCGGCCATCTTTGAGCAGCTGCTGCTGTTTGTGGAGTTCTCCTGTAAGCCCCCCCAGTACGGAAAACTGGAAACCAAACACGTGGCCAACGCCAAATACAACCAGGTGGGTAGCACCGCTACGACTGCCTCTCTGTCTGTGGTGCTGTTGGCTACTTTCTTTCAGGCTGTGAACGTACCTCAGCAGGTGTCCCAATAAAGGTGTGTGTGTGTGTGTGTGTGTGTGTGTGTGTGTGTTTAGTGTCCCCCGTTCTCCTTGACCCCTTACATTGCGTCAAATGTGTTATTTGTGTGTCTCCTTATCCTACAATAGTGTATCTGTTGTCTTGGCTGTCAGGTAGTGAATACAGTAAATCTGTCTGTCTGTGGTCAAAGCTAGAAGTTCATATTAAAGTTAGTATAGTTCCGTCTTTGAAAGTTAGTTGAGTTTAGTGATTTCTTCAACTCCATGGGGTAAGTATTGTAAAGCTATGGATCCATTACATTTGGCTAGATTTGTAACCCAAAAAAACACATCCCTGATGGAGAAATTGGTTTGACAAGATCCTTGGTAATTGGCTTTTTGCGGTTCTACTTCCTGGTTCTCTCAACTCAGTGCCACCACAGTGTCTTGCTTTCTCCCACAGCTTTGCAGCAACATCACAGTTGCAGTGTTGCATGCCAAGTGCCAATCCTTAATTCTCTGCTTTGCCTCTTTAAAATATTGAGTGGCCCTCTGTCATTGAGTGTAGCGGTGTGAATATTGACATATTTACTGCAGCTTTGCACTGTGTGAACTGACTTAAATAGCAGATCCAACAGCTAGACATACAATTTCATGTGCGCCTGTAACATTTAAACCCACCACACATCTGTCTTGGTTCATGTCATCAGCGGGCATTTAGTGAAGCAGCACAATACATCCCATTACTACACGCAAGCCATTGGCACTGCGCTAGATCTGTAAGGGCCAGTGAAGGACTTAACGGTTGTCCACTCTTCTCTTATTCTGTTTTCTGAACTACTCAATGGATTCACTTTAGATCCAACTGTTTGCACCGGTGAGTCCCTATTCCGTCAGCCCCCCTCTAGCTTCACAAGCTTAGCTGAATGGTAACACTGCTAGTCGAGGGATTTCACCTTCTCTTATCATTCCCCTTTCGTTATTCTCTCCTTCATTAATCAGATGTGCCTGTCTCTCATCCTCTGCCTGTGTTTATGTCTGCCTGTGTCCCTCTTGCTCTGTGCCGTCTCTCTTGGTCTGCCTGTCCCAACTCATTCTAACTCCTGTTCATATGGACTTTTCTTTTTGGGATTTTTTGGGGTTTTGACTGCGTTTGCATGCTTTTGCGGTTTTAAATCTGAGCCACCTCACTGATTTTTGGTCTTGGTTTTGTTTTGCCCTATCAGCACTTGAAGGTATGTAGGTTTATTCAGTTGTGTGCTAAAGAAGGTCACAACACTTACAAACATGTCTCTCTCTCTTTGTCTCTCTTTCTCTCTCTCTCTGTCTCTCTCTCTCTTTCGCTCTCGCTCTCTTTCTCTCTGTTTTCCCATAGGCTGAATGGGTGGCCTTAAACTATGTGCCCTTCGCTGAGAGATCCCTTGAAGTCGTGGTGGACCTGTACCACAAGACTGCCTGCCACAAGGCGGTCATAAACGAGAAAGTTCTACAAAACATCATCAAGGTAAATTCCAGTCCTCACGGAGCTCATTGTTGTGCTGCATTTAGGGTGTATAGGCCGCATGTTTAACGACCAGCGTGCGCTTCCTGTCGTATTAACAAAAGGGCACCAAACAAAGGGCCCTGATTCATTGCTTAATAATACCAAGTGGCACACGCCCACTGAGCGCTCGTATAGACACAGCTGTGTCAGTTTAATTGCTGTTATTAGTGCATGTGTGCAGCTTTTTGAGTCGAGCGACCCTCGGAGGGTGGTAGCCAGAAGCGGTAAAATCACTACGTGCAGGACGGCAGATGTCCAGAGGCGTGAGAAAGGCCAGGCTGTATGTTGGGATGGAGAGAGAAGGCACTCAGCAAGGGGCCTCCTTCACACCACAACATCACTCCACACCACACCGCAAAACACAACACACCCTACAGCAGCAGCAGAGACAACAGCAGCCCAGGGGTCTCTCTCTCTCTCTCACACACTAACACACTCACAGACACACACATACTCTCTCTAAGACACACACACACACACACACACACACACAGATCAGGGGAGCCTCCCTCTCCGCTGTGTTACTAATGCCCTAGTTATTTTCGGCCACACACCCTGCTGGCCTTCGGCTGCGCTGCTGTCAACATGGTGGCTCTGCTCTCCCACTCCTGCCCTGCCCTGCCTCTTTGACCCGGCTGGTGTGGTTTGGCGTCTCTGCGCCTACTAGCCTTTTGTGATCTTCTCTTCATCCTCCCTCACTTGTCTTTTCTATTTCCTATCCAGCGGTGTAGCCTTACCTGTTTTGCTTGTTTGTTTGTTTTTTGTTGTTCGTCCAGTGCCCGCTATGCTTGATTTAACTCTCCCTCACCTGTTTTTTTTTTTTCTCCCTCTATGTCTGTTTTGTTCACTTCAACTAACTCACATCATTCACTCACTCTCTCTCGTTCTGTCTTGCTCCCTCTCTCTCTCTCGCTCCTTCCCTCTCTCTCTTTTCTTCTCTCTCTCTCTCTCTCTTTCTCTCTCTCTCTCTCTCTCTCTCTCTTCGTCCTCCTCTTCCCTGCCTGTAGACACTACGGATGCCGCTGGGCCTGAAGTATGCCTGCCCAGCGGAGAGCACGTGGAAGCTGGCTGTCTCTTCGCTGCTCAAAGTTCTCTCCATCGGCCTCCCAGTTGCCCGCCAGCACGCCTCCTCCGGCAAGTTTGACACCATGTGGCCAGAGCTTGCCGGCGCCTTTGAAGACTTCTTATTCACCAAAAGGTTCGCAAGCAGCTCCACCAGACAAATCTGAAGCCATACGATTTTTCGAAACGTGCAAACCTGAAAGAAAATAGGGTGTATAGCTGTTTGGGTTACATTGTTGGGCTTTGATGAAGTCATCAGCATGCCCTGTTTTTTCTTTTGTTCAGCATGCCTCCAGATAACCTGTCGATCCAGGAGTTCCAGAAAAATGAAGCAATTGATGTTGAGGTATTATTTCCAATTGACTTGAACTTTGTGCAGACTTCACAATCCCTTTCCGTTCCCTCCCCATAATATAATTTAAAAACATTTCCAGAGACGATTCTGTGTAAATATTCATAAGATAAACTTTGGTGTTATCATAATAGGTGGTGCAGCTGATCAGCACAGAGATTTTGCCTTTTGCCAACTTCATCCCCAAAGATTTTGTTGGCCAGATCATGACGATGCTCAACAAAGGCTCTATCCACTCACAGTCCTCATCGTTCACCGGTGAGTGCTGTGAAATTACCACCAACCAAAGTACATTCCAACAATGTCTTCAGGATCACTTTACTTTCATTCTGCTTTTATATCTTAAGTGATGCTACTCTGTATTGATTTTGTGCCGTTTTATGAATGTAATGTTTGTGTCCAGGGCAGACAATTGTGGACCAAGCCCATATTGAAACTCATGTAATTGCTGCCATTGTGTACTGTGTTTAACGGGGACAACATTCCCCGCCTGCATTTTGTTTGCATGGCTTGCAGAGGCCGAGATCGACATCCGGATGCGGGAGGATTTCTCTAAGGTGTGTTTCGAGACGCTGCTGCAGTTCTCCTTCAGCAACAAGGCGACCACGCCGCAGGAGGGCTACATCTCACGCATGGCCCTCTCCGTGCTGCTGCAGCGGGCGCAGGACGTGTTGCGGCGCTACGTGGAGGACGAGAGGCTGAGCGGACGCTGTCCACTGCCCAGGTGAGCCGTCGCAACGCTCGGACCAGTCTGATGCCACTCTGTCCAGTGTACAGACCACATGGAAGTCCAAGCTATACATACTGTACTATCAATTCTAGATGTCTGTAAACATACACATACACTCTACATTCTGTGTAAGTAAGTACCTCAACTCTGTTATATATACACGCACACACAAGTACAAGTAGAAATGCCTTGCAAAGACATAATATGGTCACTCAGTCATAACGAATAAATACACAAATGTTGGCATACTGTACATCCTTATCCCATACATCAACACACACACACATTTCCATCTGATTTAGACTTACAGATTATCTATACACCACCTTTATACACACCTAAACGCACAAATGCATAATGCATACACCTAGACACATGGATACAGCATGTATTCATATCCCCGCATACATATCCTCACTCATACTGACATATATATATATATATATATATAT
>JAVQKI010344688.1:0-12251 GCA_036025975.1 Nematalosa erebi
TTAAGCGCGAAAGGCGTGTCCCAAGTCGAGCTCGGAGAATACGCGTAAGTGAGAAGCGCTTAAGTCGAGGTGCGCAAAAATCGACTTAAGCGCGCATGGGAGAATCGGCCCCAAAGAGATTAAATTCACTTTAAAACACACACACTCTCTCTCTCTTTCAGTTAAAGGCTTTATTTTGTTTTGTTCTGCAGTACTGTAACTCTATGAGAGTGTATGACAATGGCCCCCTCCCAACGCTATCTGAATCTAGTAGTTGTATCATTCCATACCAAACCTCAGAATAAAGCACACAGTTTTTGGACAGGACTGGCCACTTGTGTTATCGGACAATATGCACCTGCCTGCCTATCTGCACACGCACCAAAGCAGAGACACAGCAACAGTGGCTCCTTCCCTCCCCCCAGTGTGCTGTTAAAGGCAGATAAACTAACATGACTTGCATGTACCTGCCACAGACTACACAGTACATGGCCCTGAAGAGATTACTGTAGCACTCGCCTATTAAAGGAACAAATGCAGTTTATGGGGTCCAGGCGACATAGGCGAGGGGACAGCCATGTTTACATTTACATAAATAAATTTATTATGTATGCGGTGGCCCGTGAAACAGCCATCGCATGCATGTCTGCGTGCACTCCAAAAACATCACAAGTTCTCAGAGAAGTCATCAGTGGCCTGCTTTTTTCTATGTGCTTTACTGTGTGAGTGTGTGTGTGTGTGTGTGTGTGTGCCTAAATGAAAGGTTGACAGCTGAGTGTGTGTGTCTGTGTGTAGTCTCCCTTCACATCATATGACAGGTTGGCAGTTCTGTCTAAGTGTATGTGTGTGTGTGTGCGTGTGTGTGTGTGAATATTAACATTAGTGTGTGTATTCTCTCATGGTAGTGTATGAAGTGATGACAGCAGGATGAGTGAGTGTGAGTGTGTGTGTGTGTGTGTGTGTGTGTGTGTGTGTGTGTGTGTCTGTGCACACGCTTTAAATGATTTAATCAAACTACTAAAAATATTCATGCCTACAAGATGAGAAGACAAGCTGCTTTTGGGAATAAAAAACTGTCCAATTCTACCATTTTACCATCTCTCACTTTCTCTCTCTCTCTCACACACACACACAAATCTTACTCTTACATCTTCGAGCAGCTCTGTCGTATCTGTCACATTACTTCAACTCATCACATAGGAGTGTAGATGCAGAGGTGCAAACACATGCACACATAGACACATGGGAGAGGGAGAGAGAGAGAGAGAGAGAGAGAGAAAGAGAGAGAGAGAGAGAAAGAAAGAGAGCGAGAGAGAGCAGTAGTGTCTCATGTTGAAGATGATGTGGATGGCTTAGTCTCAGTGCACTGTTGTCTACTCTACATAATTCATAAAAGCCCTAGTTTTTTTTTTTCCTTCTCTCTTTCTTTCTCTCTCTCTCTCTCTCTCCCTCTACCATTCCTTGTGTTTCTCCCTCCCCACTTTCAGCACTCGGGGCACAGGGCAACAAAGACACACACACACACACACACAGACACTGATGCACACAAACACACAGCTTTAGAGGTTTTGGTATCAACTCAGACTTAGTAATCACAACATTGCTCAATGTTCTCCCGGCCTCCCTCTCTCTCTCTCTCTCTCTCTCACTCACACACACACACACACACACACAAGTAAGATGATATTTTCCATAGACTTTCCCATGACAGACACATAAGCCCTACAGCACGTCACACACACTGGAAGTAGCAAGTCTTTGGCTGGAGAGTGGAGAGCCAGCTTGTGTGACAAGTGAAAGCCCTGTGTACGGTGTATGACAGTGATGGGGTGAGCTTGAGAGGCCGAGTGAGGGATACAGAAAATAGATGAGAGAAAAGAGCATAATGGGAGTGAATGAATGAATGGAAGAATGAACGAGTGAATGACTGTTTGAGGCTTTTGAGTAGTTGGTGAATAAGCGAAGGAGAGCAAATGATGTAGTGTGGGTTAATGCAAGCGCCAGAGAATTACTTCATCAGTGTGATAGTAACTGAGTCAGTGGATGCAGTGGATGTCAATCAGCATGCCTAGCATAGAACTCCCTTATACCACCGCTTTAAATGCTACAAAAATGCAAAGATTTCTAGCTGAGAATCTTCCCTTTCCAAAGACACAAGACACGCTGCAAGGTGCCTTCCCGCACATGCTTTGATGGTACTACAAGAAACTGGCTTTGGAAAAGGACAACAAAGAGAACATTTCAATGAACCTACACAGGACTGACTGAATGAGTGAGAGATTGGAACTGCGAGATGGAGAAACTGTGAAGAAAAGAGTGAGTGAATGGGTGAGTGAGTGAATGGGTGAATGAGTGAGTGAATGAGTGAGTGAGTAGGTGAAAGAGCAAATAAGTAGAGTAGTAAGTGGGTGAGTCTACTGGATGAGTAAATGAGGGAGTGAGTGAGTACATAAGAGAGTGCCCAAGTCAATGAATGCATGGGAGAATGACTGAGTGAGTGAGTGAGGGAGGGAGTGTACGAGTGAACGTGAGAGAGTGGCCAACCTCTGCCCTTTGTAGACTGCTACGAAGCATGAAATGAGAGCTATACTCTGGACACTCTCACAGTAGGAAGAGCTCCATAAATGCAGTCCATTTGCAGAAGCGCTCGCTATCTGAAGAGGGGACGGCAATGCTTCGTGACCCCGACAGTACTGATGCTCTCTCTCTCATATTACTCTCATATTATGGAACATATTACAACAGTGACAACAGTTACACACATTTAGCATACTTATGAGCATGAAGGATCTCAAGTTTCACAGTTTAAACCCCAACCATCCTCTGAGAATATCCAAAGACCCCATTGCAGCCCATACTTCCAGTCCTTGGCTCAGCTTTGAGAGCTGGCTATATGCACCATCACCATCAGTGATTTTAGGAAACAGGCAGTGCACATTTAACCTATGACTGAACTACAAGAGCTGAGCAAAGGTGTACAGACAAGTTGGAGGATTTACTATAGTGACCCCTCAGGCTCTTCTCTCTCTTTCTGTGTGTGTGTGTGTGTGTGTGTGTGTGTGTGTGTGCATAAGAGAGAGACTTGAAGGTCATCACATATCCCATGGGTGCTCTATAGCAGGACAGAGTTTGCTGAACCATGCCAAATTACAATTGGTTACAATCTGCAAGAGAGGCTGGTTGGTCAGCCTACCATTCCCTTCTCAGATGACAGGTTGGACTCAAGTTGTCTGATTTGGTCCCCTTGAAATTGTTGTGTGGTCTCAATGTATCTGTGCACTGACCTCAGTGATAAAAGAAAGTGTGTGTGTTGTACTGCGTCTTACTGTGGACTGAGACTCCAAACAACATTTAAAACCAGGTGACTAAGTGTGATGATTTCGGATGCATGCTTAACATGCAACACAGAATTTATGAATGAAACCTGTCGCACTTCAGTCTGCTTCCTCGCATTTTCCACGGAAGCAAAGTGACGCCAGCCATTTCTGTCGTGGGCCTCGCGCCCAGCTGTGTTGAGACAGGGGTTCCACTGACCAATGCACGCGACACCTGCGGCTCCGCGCCGCAACCACCCAGCACGAGTCCACTTCGAGTTTCCCATCACGTGGCCAACTGTTCCATGCTGATGGAAAGCGAACTGATGTTGACACTCGAACCCGTGAGAGAGATTTGTAAGAGGTAAATAACCGATGGCTTTCCATTTAGTATGTCACTAAAACATACAGCACGCCTACCTTTGCAGGCCTATGTTATTTCATACGAAATGCGTAGGATCAGCTAATGCCATGGCCAATGCTAAGTTCAGATGTGTCTTCGGGATTCCGGGTACAGACAGATGAAGGTGATTTAACATGATGCAGTAGAGATGTTAAGGCATTAAGTCGAACAGTCAAATTCAATCATTCATTCCAACGGACATGGCATTGTTTGTTTGTGAGTGTGTGTGTGTGTGTGTGTGTGTGTGTGTGTGTGTGTGTGTGTGTCTATAGACGTTTGTGTTGAAGGTTTGTGTGGAAAATAGGGATGTTTACACTCCTTGTATCATTCCTCAAGTTCCAGGGATGGCTGGATGAAAGAGAGAGAGAGAGAAAGAGAGAGAGAGAGAGAAAGGTGAGTGATATAATTCTTCCGTCAGCGGCTTGCGATGCATTACCCAGGATGTACAGCAAATTACACCCAGTGTCCATTAGTTCCTTTCAGGGTTAATATTGATGCAGATATCATTTCTATCCGCCATGTCATTTATTTGAAATACTATGTGCGCTAGTAGCTCCAGCAGTGAATCAAATCAATTGATAGAGCAGTTAGCCCGGGCGGCCAGGGCTGCCTGCGAGGTGCTGAGCGAGCATGAAATATTATGGAGATTGTTCTTTAAAGTGATCTCTTTATCATCATTTGTCTGCAGGCCGGGGCGATCCTATCCCGCCGCTGCCTCCCTCCTGGGCACCAGCTGTCATAACTCAATCAGCCGGATAATGCGCCGCGCGCGTGTGTGGCGTGTGCCTAGTGGGTGTCATGAGGCTGAGCTGGAAGGAAGAGGGGAGGGGGGGGGATTATGTTACTACCCCCCCCACCCCACCACACCACACCCCCTTTACTACAACATCCTCACTTATGCACATACACATACAAGGTTATACACACAAATTACCATGGTTAAATACACACGAAACACATAACGCACATGTGGTGTATGTAAACACAGACACACACACATATGTAGTGTATGTAGGCCCAGACATAAATGAATCCCCCTCTCATCCCACCCACCCACCAAAAGACACACACACTGACACACACAAACACACACACATATACACACAAATAACCACACACTCTATAATACACTCACTCACTCACTCATACCCCCCCTACCTCCATCCCCACTCTCCCCCCGTCTCCCGCCGCACTGCTGCCACATTTGTCAGGGAGCATCCGGTGAGCAGCTCATCATGCGCGCTGATGGCCTGTCTCTCTGTGGCCTGCTTGTTTGTGTCAGCCCCTGTGTGCGCGGCTGCTAGTTTATGTCACACGCTACTGTATGCCTCTCTCCATCCCTGCCGCCTTCTGTCATGTTTAACTGGCTGAGGGAGGGCCCCCAGCCTTCCCGCAAAAAAAAAAAAACTACAATAAATCACTGAAGCCATTGGCCACCATATTTGTTTTCTGGCCGCTGGTTATACCGGTTTGTGCGTGATGGTGTGCATTCGGACCATTTGTTTATTGGCGCTTAAGGGGAGCTTACGCATCAGCATTGACGAAAGGTCACTGCATCTTATTCAATGTGGTATGTGTTATACTGTCAGTGTTTAAAACAGGAAAGATCCCCTCTCAAGAGCCTGGCTCATCATCATAAACAAATACTGCTGGCTAATCAGCAATGAATTAGATACAGGAAGTAGACTGATTCATATCTGGTTAGCATGGCTCCACCAGCAGTTAGAGTAAACGTAATCAGATAATGGAAGATGTAAGTTGCAGAATGGAATTTTATTTCCATACACAGATTAAGATTCTTCTGTTCACCTGTATATTCTTGCCTATAGGCTACCAGATATCATGTTCATCATGTATCATGACCACTGTTAGCATTAGCACAGCATATTATGGTTTAAAGTTTTGTCTTGTTTACTTTTAGTCAACAGTCAACTTGGGATACTCGAATGCCAGTGTTTGACACTTGGTGGGCATGTGGCCCCATCAGGCTGATAAAGAATAAGCTAGAATACCCCCTGCTTTATTCAAATGAAACTGCTGAACACAGGGGCTTTATGGCGAAGGGAAAACAGATTGAACACTGGTTGAATGTGCAGCCTTTCCTATAGAGCAGGAAGAAAACATTTCTACATAACTGTCTGTCAGACTCAAGGTGGAATGAAAGATGAAAATGTGTGAACTGTGTGATGTCATGTAGGATCGCTGACACCCTCTGGAGGCAACTCAAGTTTCATTCAATCCTACCTAAAGTGAGTGCTGCAACTGAGCTATAATCTTCACCTTAGAAAACACAAAGATAGATAGATAGAGAGAGAGAGAGAGAGAGAGAGAGAGAGAGAGAGAGAGAGAGAGACTTTGGGATAATGCATATAAGAAAGTATTTGAGTTTTAACAATCATCAATAGTAAAATTTCAAATTATAGCCTACTCATGTAGGAGGAAGTAACATACTATTGGAGGACAATGGAGTCTTATTTGGGTAGCACTGTTACAGCCTGGGTGCATCGTCTATCAGTTTATGTCTTGGAGACAAGAGATTGCATGGATGAGTTTGCTGATGTACCCAATCTAAAGGAAAGAGCTGTATTATTGAAGATCCAGTCACAGGAACCTAAGCAGCCCCGTGCATACGTTCCTCTCTCTCCTATGCCCCGACTGATATTACATCACTCGCGCTGCCCTGGATTCGGTGGCTGTAAAGAATCTGTTGGCCTCAACGGGATACTCTCTCTGTTCAAACAGCATTAAATCATGACCAATACTGAGCAATGGCTGCCTGCTGTAAAACGGCTTGTTCTTTGCGCAAACAATTACAAGATGGGACTCTGGAGGGTAAGGCATTGTGTTTTTTCTTACTCTGTCTCTCTCTTTCGGATGGCGATCATGTGCGAAATAATGTGAAAAGGGGAAAATAAGGAGATTGCATAAAATGACAGTGGGGGCTTTAAACAGCTCTGCCCCTGTCAATGCGCTGATTGTAGCACAAGGCTAGACGATGACAAGGCCGGAAGGGGGAACAATGAGGGGCTCTTAGCACATGGCGACTTGCCATTTGTCACTGTACAGTGATAAAACACGTCCAGAAGTGTCCTTTGAGCTCAGAAAAATGCCTGTCAAATCCATTAATCAAAGCAAGATGGCCGATTATGCTATCGCTAGCACCATGAGACGGGGGGGGGACACTAAAAGGCCGGTCAGCGTTACGGCCTTCCCTCTCTCATGTGCGCGGCACGCCCGTGACTAATGATGACCACTCGCCGGCCATATTGATTATGGCGGCCAGGGGAAGGGGAAATGGTGAAAGATGGGGGCCTCGAATCCCTTCTCCCGAACTTTAATGCTCGTCAAGGGCAGGCCTGAAGCACCTTTAATGAACAAGGTTTATTTTGGGTGGGTGGATTCTGCCTAGCGAGTGGATTTCTTAACGAGGCCGGCGCAGGGGAATCAATGCGGGGCAATGGAAGGCAGTGAGCCTTTTCGCCACCCATGATTCCACAGACTGGGCAGATAGCATCCATCAGTGCCGGAGGCACGTCTGGAAATGCAAGCGAAGACAAGAGCTTGGCTTGTCTCAGCGTCCCACATTGCCCTCAGTAGGTCGCTTGACGCAAGAGTTTGTCCAAGTTTCGGAGAGATCATACACAGCACTTTTATTGAGGAGCACACCAGCAGCTTCCCTTACCGCTGAGCGAGACATGGCTCTGCGGCTCACGAGCTACGAACAGCAGCTGGATGCCATTCCTCTGCCTTTTTCGCCTGCTCTGATTGGAGAGGCGGATGAGAGGGGTGTGTTGCTGCTGCCGCCGCCGCCGCCTCGCCCTCGTGATTTTTCCACAGATTCAGCAGAAAATGTTTTTTATTGTGCATGTTTTGCCTCTGCGATCCAAACAACATAACTCCACGTGCCTGTGCTCTGTTTCAGGCCCATGACAGGAGTTTGCTTTTAATAGAGTGCATTTGCAATAATGTGTCTTTATTGCGTTGGCCCAGAGAGAAAGGGGCTCGCTTCGTCTAACCATCCAAATTGCTTGAAGTCTAACTGGCTTATATGCGCAAAATCCAATCGTTTAGTCACTGTTTTCCATTGCTTTGAGATTTGTTCTGTGCATACCAGTAGCAGACACAGCGCGCTATGGCCTCGGGCAGTTCCCAGAAGGCCGTGCAGCGCGCAGCAAACTGAAAATTACACAGCGGGCTGGTGCAAAGCAACCCAGCCAAAACAACAAGCGCATTTGCCTTTCATTCCCAAATCATACAAAAACAAGGTCCAACTTGGCCCCCTGAAACCGAAGGTACACACCCATTCGCACATTTCAACGCCCTCGTGTCTGATCTCGGCTCAGTAGAACACCTATTAGATGAGCCCTTGTTGCTCGTTTTTTTTTTTTTTTAATCCCCTCCCTCCTAGCTTTTCATTCATGAAAACTCCCCCTCCTTTCCTCCCTTGCCAACACCCACCCCCCCCCACACCCCTCTGCACCTCCGTCCAAGTTGGTCCTCCCAAAGCTCTGTCATTCGGCACAGCTGGTTTGCTTTAAGAACAAGGCCCCAGCGGTTGGTGGCGGCCACCAGACGGAACTGCGAGCCAATCCGCGTGGCCACAGTCATCCGTGCTAGTCCGGGGAGCACTCGCAAAGTTAAATATAGAAAGCCTTCTGGGTTGTCACAACAGATTTAATAAATTCCTCCCCGACAGTTTTGCGTAATGTGCCCCTTGTTTTTAAAAGACCCAAAACACTCCCTTTTCCCTTGTTGTTTATTTTCCTCAAGCCCACTTTGTTGATCTCGAGCCGTCGAAAACGTAGCAGCGCCGCGCTCGTGTGCTGAGAACAAGCTTCGAGTGTTTAATAAACTTTATTGGCTTTCTGTCTAGGGGGGCACCTCCCACGACGCCTGCAAGAGGGAATGCGAATGAGGAACAGAGGGAGGTGGAAAAGAAGAGTTATCGCCATTACACCATCCGATGAGCAGGAACAGACATGGAGGTAAGTCATCCTCTTTTTTTTTTTTTTTTTTGACCATTAACACCGGTGACGTTTCAAACAGAAAGCTTACCAATGAAACAAAAGACCATAATGACACAGCTGTCATTTAAAACATGCTTTGACTGGAAGATGGAAACAATCTTGCACATAAAATTAACGTAAAGAAAAATGAGTCAAGCTAAAAACACAAAAGGACTGCAAGGAGTGACAATAACAACAACAACATTGCAGCATGCCAGAAACAAGGAGAAACAAACAGAACAGATCAATAGCAGAGCAGCAGAAAGGAAAGGACAGGACAGAAGGGGATAGGAGAGCGCTTCAGACCAGAGCAGAGCACAGAGGCAGCATGCTACCCAGCTGTGGGCGAACCAGACACCGGACTGGGCCTGTGTGCAAAGGCATCAGCCATCAGTAGGCTGGCTCTCAGACTGGGGCGGGTCTGTGTCACAGCATCAGAATGCGGGGCTCTGTGCTGCGGGTCCTGAGAAAGCCTGATGGTCTGGCGCAGTGCTATCAGCTGCAGATAAAGGGCACGGAAAGACTGAGTGCGACAGTCAGAGGAGCTTCGTCACTATCTCTGGGGGCCTGCACACACTTCCTCATGGCTGCTGTCTACGTTTCCCTTCTCTCCTGCTGTCTGAAATTTCTCTCTGTTTTCTTTCTATTTTTGCTCAGTGTGTTTTCACCAGTCACTTTCATCATTTCATCATTATTCTCTCTGTCTGGCCTTCTGTTTTTCTTCATTTTTCTTTTCCCCTTAATTTCCTTTAATCATTCCTTTTCTATGTTTTTGAAAGGCCCCCTTTAATGGTAAGACCAAGTTTGGCCTGACTGTGGGAGGATTGAAGACAAAGGCTTCTCTGGATCAGTGCTGACGTATTGAAGGGCAGGACAAGCCTTGAGCCCCAGCAATACCTACTGGGCCTAAAAATGCAGCATGTAAACCAATGAGGTAACATATACCATCAAACTACAGTTTTTCCTTAGCTGGGTTTGAAAGAGAAATATATAGGAAGTCTAGGGCAGTTTGGATTTAATCACGAGCTGGGCAAAAACCAATGAACACAGAAGTAATAATGATTTAAATTTCTGCTCTCCATGGAGCGCAACACATGTTCCTCTGTGCGGGGAGCACGGCATGTTCCAGAAGAACCACAGGTCCATTTCCCGTGGAATCATACCTTATAACCGGACCATACCGTGATCTGTTAATGAATAACACGAACAATTTCCATCACTTGCCATATTAACCTGCACGAGAACCTGAAAAACAGCCCCCCCCCCCACCTCCAGGGGAACGAGTGCAGATGTGAGGAAGGTCAAATAAATGGCCATGATTCATTCGCAACCCAACCCCAGCATCCACTTAGCCCGAGGTCTCTCTTGCCAGGAGCCACCTGTTGCCCTCTTTTTAAAGAACTCCGAGCTGCACAAGTTCTGTCATGTGGAACCTGTCTCTCGGCCTTCCCTGCGCCAAAGTCTTCTAATGATTTAAATAAAAATTGTACACGGCCTTGGAGACGTCATTCGGCTCCAGCATGCACACACAGAAGTGTGTGTGTGTGTGTGTGTGTGTGTGTGTGTGTGTTCGTGAATTTGTGTATGCGTGTATAGTGGCCATTTGCTTCCAGTAATGGAGGAGCCAGATGCTAAGTCAATCACATGTCTACTGCCAAGCGTTACTGTACACAGCTGTACATAACTTTAGGATGGATTCATGCCACAGTCCATTGGCTTTTACAGATTACCGAAAAAAACATGATTTGTAACGGTGCGTAATGGGGAACGATTTTATTCACTTCGGACTAATTTAACAACAATTCTAATCATGATTCTTCCAAGAGAACCAGGAAAGAGTCAAGCAGACATAAGGCCCTTTCTTGGACCAATCACAAAGCATTTCTCTTGGCTCCAGGACCTTTTCTTCTCTGTCTTTCCCATCACCACAATATTTAAGCCATTGCCTATCTAGACTTTCAATTACTTAAAATGCCCTTTTGATCAAATTTAATTAAAGGCGGGCAATTACTTGGGCGAAATTAGCAGCATTTAAATGCGTCCATTTACTTGATTAAAGTTACATGATGAGAGTGAGGTAAGCTAAGAGCAATACTTGCGCGATGAAAGGGCAGGGGAGAGATATTGTGTGTCAGGTGGGGCCCCGGGAGAAGAGTGACGCCGCGTTACAAAAAGCCACAGGTGAATAAATGAAGAGCAAGTGCCGTGTCGCTTCCGTCGCGGTCGAGCTCGGCTGAGTATCGTGTAAGGCTTACAGCTTTCTGAATGCCGTGTCACATAGTCGTGACGCGATTCTTTGCAGGGCCACAGATACTCCAGCCTCTGGTTACCGCTCTGAGAAACGCACACCTAGCCAGCTCCATTTCTAAGGCCAACAGAGAGAGAGAGAGAAAGAGAGAGAGAGAGAGGTGGCAGGATTGAAGGGACTCAAGACTCCATTCTGATTCAGTTACGATTTATGCCATTCATACATTAATGATTTCAATATGATATGTCACATAATGATGTGTCACAAACCACAGTGACATGTAAGGTCGAAACGCTTGTCAGAGGTAGAAACTGGTAATATGTGAATTGCTTTCATTCAGCTTGTAATTTTTTCCCACTCTTTTTCTTAAGTCACTTTCCATTTTGACTGGACATATTAGTCCTGTGTCAGTAAGGAATGAGAAACAGCAGAACCTCTTTCATGGTCAATCAGAGGAAAAAGCTCAGACATTGTGTGAACTGACGCTGTTCATCGAGTCTGTTCCTCTGTGTGTGTGTGTGTGTGTGTGTGTGTGTGTGTGAGCCTGTGTGGGGCCTTTGGCTGGCTGAGGAACAGGTAGCCGTCACTCTTTTCCTGCCACGCGCAACACAAACCAGAATCCACGATTTCCCCCAGTTCCTGCCTGCTGCCGGCTATTATTTTCACATGTCATAAAGTCCCATGATGCTCATATAATCAGTAACATTCAGCAGCGCTGTGGCTTCTTACAAATAATTAGCCCAAATTGACCCCCTTCTTCCTCTGGGCCAGCCCCTCCACCTCCTCAGGGTCACAGATATGAATGATGAGCGTGGGGGTTAACTGTGGGTCATGGACAGCTTCCTATCTCCCTGGTTATTTATTCAGGAGAATGAGAAATTGATCACATTATTGCGTTAAGAGGGGACCTGATTCGTTATAATCAGCAGGCTATTGGCAGCTGGGCGCCAGGAGGTATTGGCGTTGCATTAGATATGCTCGGGCAGCCATAGGTCAGAACTGGCCAACCCATTTTACAACTTCACGTCACCCCCGCTGACCTTTTGATGACCACTTTACAAAATGGAGGGGTGGACAGAAAGAAGAGGACAGCCATAAAGGGGAGGGTGATATTACTCACCGGGTGCACACCGCCACTCAACTGACAACTAACATGCTCAGGTTTCTGGAGCAGAAAGTAGAGTAATTGTGACTAATAAATGCAGGTATAACAAATAAAAAAATAAATAAATAAAATTCATTTATAACACATGATTTCAAATGTTTTAATTCCCATCTGCTATAGTTTTAGGTAGATTGCT
>JAVQKI010344805.1:0-10235 GCA_036025975.1 Nematalosa erebi
TCATTATATTGTTACACAGTTACTGTAATATATAAATGCACCATTGAGTCCTGATCTCAGATAGGGCTACAGAAATTAACTAATGAGGCATGAAATGTAATGGGCAGACTAATACTACATCTACATAGCAGACCTCAGAACAGGCCTCCAGCTTTGGGGTTAGACCATTTGCTTATTTCTCACAGAGTGTAGTATCAGCAGAACAACCACTGCCTTTGTTTATGTCCTCAGCAGCATGCTGTTGCATGGGTCTGACCTGATGCGTGGCAGATCTGGCGGCACAATTGTGGAGGCCCGATTAAAGCGCTCCCTCCTCGCTCTCGGCATGTTTCTGTAGCCAGAGCCAGGCGTGTGATGAGCATGACGCAGCCGCGTCTTTGTGTTTGAGCTGTGCCTGGGGTCCGTGATCTCTCTCTCCCTTACTCTTCTGTTCCCCTTCTTTCTGGCTCCCACTCTATCTCTGTCTCTTTTTATGCATCATCCTCTTGTCATGCTTTCTCTGTTCATCTATGCTGTCTTTTTTTCTCCTCCTTGTTTTTTTCTCTCTACACTCTTCTGCTCTCTCTCTCTTTCATCTTCTCGCTGTCACTCTATTCTTCCCTCTATCTATCGTTCTCTTTCTTGTCTTTCTCTTCTCTGTGTTCTACTTCTATCTTCTACTTCTCTGTATTCCTCCTCTTCTCTCCTTCCCATGTTCCTTTCTTCTCTTTATATGCTCTTTCTCTCTCCCTCTCTGTCTCCCTTCTTCCCTCCCTCTCTCTGCTCCATTACACTTAAGAGTCTGTCTCTCCCCTGGTACTCTCTGAATGACTCTGTTGTTAGACTCTTCTGCATCTGCACCCGTAACTCCTGATGAAGCAACACCCTCTGCCCCTCTGCACCTCACTGCCCATCCCATAATCCTTTGCAGCTGGGCTTGGCAACACACAAGTGCAGATTCACTCTCCCTCCCTCCCTCTCTCTCTCTCTCTCTCTCTCTCTCTCTCTCTCTCTCTGTCCCTCTCCCCTAGTCATTTACGCTTTCAAGCATAGATAATCCAGTTAGGTTTTATTAACATCATGGGAAGCAAATTAGCCCTGCACTCCAAAATATGTGCCCTTGTGAGACTCCAGTGTAGAGACAGCAACTTGCTACTTAATATCCACTAATGGGCGAACGGGTGCAGCAAAAAGAGAGGTAATTGTTTTTGGACGTCCTGGGGTGACTTAAGCGAACGGGTGCAGAAAAATGGGGCCGGTGTAAATGTTTTTTATTTTTCCCCCGGCGAGGCCTGGTTTTTGCGGGAGTCAACTGGGCTTCTTTTTCCTCTTGGAGCACGGCGCTCCCAGCAGGAAGCCACAGCTCCCACGAGGCCATGTTGTGGGACGGGCTGAGACAGGGGACTGTTTCAGGAGGAGATGTGTACCCCTGTTAATAAGGTGCAGTGCGCAGTGGCGTGGCACGGCACTGCGCTGTGCAATACAGCATGCTGCTGCTGCTGGTCAGGGCGATCAACAGTCAATTTAGCCAAGCTAATCTCCGTCTGAGATGTCTACACCTCCACGCTGAGCTGGGACGGCAACTCACACCCCCACACACTACACATCTAAACACGTACCTACACACAGACAGACACACAAATTCTCTCTATCCTACACAAAACCATAAACAACTAAACCCATAACTACACACACCCCAACACACACAGACAGACACACACATTCTCTCTGTCTTACACAAAACCATAAACAACTATCGCAGAAGACATAATCTGGCTTGCTATCATTGGCTGTAAATCCTGGCTATGTGATGGAGAGAGTCGCGTGTTGATGAGGGTTTTACCCTGAGCTGCCTGGCAGCTACTTTAGAGGATAAAACGAGCTGCTCCGTACTGGCATGGTTACAAGACTCCTTACGCTCTAAATAGCCTGATCTGGCTGAAGCTATCATTCTGCTTGAATAGCTACTCACTCAAACCACAGTGCACCTCAACCATGTGGCTACACTGTCAGACATACACAAAAACACATGCATATGCAGTGCATGTGATGATGCCCACATTCATTTGCACATAGGTGCACAGACACACACACACACACACACAAATGTTATGTCACTGGATGGGAACTGGATGTTCTCATCCAGTGGCACTTCTGCAAAAGGCTTTCTACCATAACAAGATTCAAAATGCAACAGACACCCGGAAAATCTTCTCCATCTTCATATCTCTACTGAACCCACCAGCTCCACCTCATTTTGCAAGTTGCTTTGGATAAAAGCATCTGTCTTTCAAACTGGGTAGCGCTACAACCAATCAGAGCAACATCGTCAAAACAGCAAAAACATCCTTGTTTGAAACAAATGACTTGAGTCCATTTTCCTGCTCAACTATCAAGGAAAAGCTCAAGTCTAACTCAAAAGCGATGGCAATGCTGATTCAAATGATCGCTATTCCTTGGCCACTTACTTGATTTGCACCATCACAGCCCTGTCATTATTGTGTTAAACGACTCTACAAAGATAGAGCATTGTGATTTGTCTTACCAGTAGACCTACTAAGGTTACAGTGGTAGGTGGCTAGACATACCCGCTCAGCAAAACCATTTGCTACCACAAGGGTGCGAGCAGATTTCTAGGCTAAGAGAGAGGGGGGAGGGAGAGAGAAGCATACAGTGAGTAATGGATCACTGAGGGCTTGGCTTGGTGACCTCTGTTTCTGATAAGGATCTGTAGCACAGCAACTGTGAGCACCACAGAGCCAGTGAGAGACCTCCTGAATCACAAGGGCATGGCTGGGGCCAGAGGCCAGTGATTGTGCTCTTCCAATGGGGAACATCTGAGCCCAGTGGGCACGACTTCATGCTCATTCATAAACAGAGACGTTTTAACACAGGAAGGGTGTGCTCGAGTGTATGGAGCAATGGGTGTACAGTACTTGCTCACATCTGTATTCCGTTTTCTATTTTCTGTTGCATGGGCGCGTTCAAGATCACAACGTCAATTAAAGTTAAGTTTAGTTAAGGCTCAGAAAAAAAAAAAAATGCCTTGATTGACGAGGGTGCGTTTTTGAGCTCAAGGAGCCTCACTGCATGCTCAGAGTTCCATTTTTGTTTTGAAGGGTACTGATTTTAAAAAGGGGCATGTTCCAGCCCATATGGATGAGTTCAGGTCGAAACCCCTCTGTTTGCGGTGCTCCAGTGGAACAATGGATAGTTGCTGTATGTAAACAGAGAATAAGTGCCTGAGGGGGAATGAATGCTTAGCTCCTTTGCCAAGACTTACCCACAGAGTGGACTATTTCCTTACAACCCCCCACTACCACTCCCACTCCTTCTCCTCCATCTCCAGGGCCAATGCTCCCACCAACCCCCGCCACCACCCGCTGAGAGTTCTTAAACTAATCAGAGCTAATTATGCGCAGACGATAAACAGCTGAGGTGATACCTGCAGAAACACTCTGGAGCCCCTGGTGGGCCAGGGCGCATTTTCTGACCTGACTTAAGCCCTGGCGGCTGAAAACAACCTCCCCGCAGAGAGAAGGACTTTAATGAATCAAAACATCCCAGTTCCCTTCTGCTGAGGCTGTACTTGATGTTGGGTCACTTGCTTTGGTTGTGAACAACAGGAATTCAGTGTTCTTAGAAACTTAATTAATTGTTATTAATTGTTTATTGTTTGTTTTTCATCATTTGATATTTTTGTTTATTGTTAATTGTGGAATTTTTATTTTTTAATTTACTGTATGTCGTTGAGAATTGTTATTTTTAACAGCAGTTGGCTCCTCTTTGCAGGGTCTACAGTACAACCACTTTGCATTGGAACCAGGCTTTGATCTTGGTCGAGAGGACAGCGGAGCTTTCCGGAATGCCCTTTCAGTCCACCCTGTGTCAAAACCTGATCAGATGTATCGTCTGCATAAGCATTTCACTGAGATCGAACTGCAGAGAACCTACGAGGAGATTGAGAAACTACAGGTGAGATGAACACATAAATCGCACAAAATCCAAGTTAGAGGTTTCAATTTCTGTAATGTCAACATGTTCAGACAGGTATGTATATACACACTCTAACAGACATACAGTACACATAGACATCCATACACGTAATTGGAGACCAAGAAGTCACAAGAACCAAATTTATTACACACACACATACACACACACACAGAGGGAGATATCCAACTGAACAGGTGCGTTTATTCATCTCCTCCTTTACCCAGGCGGAGATAAAGAATGTAAGTGAGGTGGCTGTGGATGGAAACCGCAGTGCGCTGTGGCCTATTGGCGTGTCACCTCCCTTCGAGCCTAAGACACGCTTCGAGGTCCTGCGCTGGGACTACTTCACAGAGGACCAGCTGTATGCTTGCGCCGACGGTTCACCCAAGTGCCCTCTGGAAGGCACTGACCGCCTGGACGTGGACGACGTGGTCCAAACGGCGGAGGCCGAGCTCAACCGCAAGTATGCACCGACGCTGCGCCTCTCCAAGCAGCGCCTGATCAACGGCTACCGTCGTTTTGACCCGACGCGCGGCATGGAGTACACGTTGGACCTGCAGCTGGAAGCACGCACGGAGGCCGGGCACAGTGGCCCACTGGTGTGCCGCGTGCACCTGGTGCGCCCGCTCAGCCAGGTAGAGATCATCCCCATGCCCTACGTGACGGAGGCAACGCGGGTCCACGTGCTGCTGCCGCTGGTCAGCTCTGAACGAGCCGTGGCGCTGTCCTTCCTCGACCTGTACGCCTCCAACCTGTTCGAGACGGCCGAGAACGCCGTTCTCACCTTCCTGTTCATCTACGACCCACTCGAGGCTCAGCGCGTCGCACAGAGCGACGTCTTCGCCGAGGTCAAGGCCAAGGTGGCAGCGTACGAGCGCAAGTACCCATCGGTCAAGGTGCCCTGGATCAGTGTGAAGACGGAGAGCCCGGCGCTGCTGCGCGTGCTGGACATCGTCTCGCGGAAGCACCCGGTCGACACGCTCTTCTTCTTGGCCACGGTGGATACTGTAGTCACCACTGAGTTTCTGAACCGCTGTCGGATGAACGCTATCAGTGGCTGGCAGGCTTTCTTTCCCATGCATTTCCAAGACTACGACCCCAAGGTGGCCTATCACGATCAGCCGCCGCCGGCCTCTCCAGACCTGGTGCGTGAGGCCGGGCACTTTGACCGATATGCCTTCGACGAGGCCTGCTTTTACAACGCTGACTACATGGCGGCCAGAACACACATGGCTGCAGACAACCAAGAAAACAGGGTAAGATCTGTGACTACAAAATACTTCCCCGTCAATAAAAATTACACAAAGCTGTATCAAATGAAGGTCTCTGAATGAGGAATTGATAGCAAACCATTATTTGACAGAAAATGTCTTTGTATTCAACTTATTAATATTTTGATTCAGTATTTCATGTGTTTAGAACCTCAGTAAGAATTGAAATGCTTCCAAAAGCTTTAGAAAGTCATAAGATTGAAGTGAAAGTGTGAATTCAACAACATCGTTACTGTAATTACATTGTAATATGACTTTATTAATGTTTTGAATTTGTTTTTTTAGGACAGCGAAGATCTTTTGGAAACACTAGATGTATATGACATGTTTGTCCGCTACTCTGGTTTGCACGTGTTCCGTGCCGTGGAACCAGCTTTACACCAGCGCTACCGGAACCGAACCTGCAACCCGCGGCTAAGCGAGGACTCCTTTCACCGCTGTGTCCAGAGCACACTGGAAGGCGTGGGCTCGCGGTCTCAGCTGGCCATGCTGCTGTTCGAGCAGGAGCCGGGAAACAGCACCTGAAACCCGCGCCTTTCTGTGCTTGAGACAGATCCATTCCTTCCCGAACGTGCCCCACTTGGCTTCAGACTCTCCTCAGTGGCAGTGGGACAAGTTTGACAAACACAGACATAGACACACACACAGACACACACACACATACTGCACACACACACACGCGCACACACACACACACACACACGCGTACGTGCGCACATGTGGACACACACATCCACACACACATATGTGTAAACGCACACTCACAAACACACACACACACACACATGCACCCACACATGCACCCACGCAAATACCATACACACGTACAGAATAACTGCAGAGTGAACATGATCAAGCACGGTCACAGTTCTCAATGAAACTGAAAACCCCATGCTTTCAACACGTGCTGTGAAACGAGCACCTGTTTCAGTGGGACTCCATAATTACACCTCTCTGGACAGAGCCAGGTGTCACACACCTGGTTACTCTCTCTCTCCCCCTCTCTCTTTCTATCTCACACACACATACTCACTTCAACATGGCCACATTATTTCACTGCAAATTCCAAACATGCCAGAACTACCTACTCGAACGTGTATGCCACGTAATTTTGTACTTTAGCCACAGGCCTTGGCCAGCAAACGCTTTAATCTCCACTATTCTGAGCGCTCTCCTCGACACAATACACATAACAGAGAGCCCTGGGATTACAGGCGTCCTCCCTTGACTCCTATTTACTTTTCCCGCTGAATAAGACTTCAGGAGAATGAAGATGAAAGGAGCCGTGACGGGTTGCCAGGTCTGATGGGTTGCCAGGTTTGATGTGTTGCCAGGTTTGAGGTTCAGTGGCTCAGCTGACTGCAAAGCCTCAGCTGGTGAGTGCCTTCAGCCAAGAGTGACGGTCAGCACTTTTTTTCCGGTTGCGCAGCCCAGTGAAGAGTAAGCAGTGAAGGAGCAGGACAAACACACACGGAACGTTCTGGAAGCTGAGGGCCAAGAACAGGTTGGTCTGGAGGAGGAGAGAGGGTGTAAAGGAGTCTAGGATAATGAACAGCAAGCTTGATGGGAGTGGAAGTAGGGCTGTGTTGGAAGGACTCGGACAATGTAAAATGGCAGGAGCGAAGTGAAAGGTGACAGTATGTGGTTGGTGCTCACACAATTTTGTTTTTTTGGGGGTGGCGGCATTGCTGGTGGCAGCTAGAGCCTCCTCTCAAATGGATCCAAGCTGGTTTTGGCCCTGGTCTGAGCCTCATCTGGGCCAGATCCACTCCAGACTAAGCAGCTAAGTGGGAAAGCATTTGGTTCATATTGCCCGCTATTATCAGTGCCTTTTAGTCTGTAAGGGGCTTCTCCTCCAGGCTGCTGTTATTCTATGTAAATTAGGAAAAAGAATACAAGGATTGTTTGTTGGTGTGTGTGAGTGTGAGTTGTTAACAGATATGTGTGTGTGTGTGTGTGTGTGTGTGTGTGTGTGTGTGTGTGTGTGTGTGTGCCATGTGAGGCAGAGCTCCAGTGTCAAATATAAATGTAAATGTGTGTTGTTCGAAAGTGATTAGCATTTGTAAGAGATTGCACAATGTGTAGTTCAAACTCTCTACTTAACAACTGTGCTGAGATTCATCTTCTACTTTCTGTAAAAAATCATTTGTAGGTCCATTTTGTGCGCTGCAATGCCTCTCCCAACGACAGTATGTGGTGGTCACCCACTTATCTTGGTGATTTTGCCGTACCTTTTATGGCTGCTCATGTTGATTACATAACTAGTATAGACCCCTGTGTGCAATGGTTCACTCTTGCTATCTACTGTGGTCTCTGTGGAATGAGAAAAGTGTGTTAAACGATTATTTTAGCCTAAAAAAAAGAGACTTTTAACTCATGTCAAATTTGAACTCTTATCAAAACACGACACCTTCAGTTGGTAAAAACCTTTTTCTGTGGGTTTTTTTTTTTTTGTGTGTGTGTGTGTGTTAATAACGGATACATTATGTTCAGCCTGAGTCTTGGCAGTCTTGGTTTTACAGGAGTGGAAATCTATGTTCAAATGATATTTCACCAAAAATCAGACTTCACCAAAAATCTTTGTTGTCTAGTAACACCAAAAAGCATTTGTCATGTTGATTTACTTCCTCGCAGATCTTCACCCTTGAATACAGTATACAGGGAATGGAGGCCCTGTTTGGAGGCACTTTGAAAATTTAAATCAATTATGACAGGTTTCAACTATTCCAAAATGGTCTATGGGATTATTTCACACCAACCAACCCAAAAACAGTCTGTTCAAAAGATTATGCTAAAAGAGATTTTATGATGCGGATATTCCCAACACTGGGCCCCCAAGAAACCGGTGTTGTTGCTTTATAAATATTATGTATAGTGATGTGACATATTATATATATATATATATATATATATAAATGTTAAATATTAACTTGTGACATTTCGTAAAGCTGAGGACTTATAAATAAACCATATTTATTACAAATCTCTTTATTCTTGTGTTTGTGTATATATTTGTGTATTGTCTATAGGGGGCAGTAGAAGTCTGGACAGTTACTGAAAGAATCAAAAATCTTAAGCTGTGCAACTGCTGAACATTAGTAAATGCCTCTTCATTGTTTTTTTTTTTTGTTTTGTTTTGTTTTTTACATGTTTTAAATAGTTCCATTACTCATACTTGCACACAGATGTGTGCACACACATTCTGGTGTTTCTACACAGTCACACTCAAGCATTTTCTCACTGACTCATCTTGCTCCTATGTGAAGTGGTAAATCCTATACTGAAAAACGCACAGAGACTGTGTTCGGGGGACGCCATCCTGCTGTGCTATGAGAAAAGAACTTGTCCAGTCTGACTAGTGTCTTTCACACTCTGTTTCTAGAGACTTCTACGGTTTTGTTTGGTTTTCAAAACTAATAAGTGCATCACAGCGCATACAATATATGCCCTGTATGCCATGAAGTACAGTATGATATTTCATATTGAACACAGATACTTAGTACTTAAAAATCTATGTCATGTTGATATCTAGTGACGGGGAGAATTAATGGAAAATTAAAATGCACTGTACCAAAAGTATTTGCCACTGTCACCAGTTCTTACCAACCATTAAGATAAAGCAGCAGGTTTTCACAGAAGACATGACCTATAATAACATCTAACATGATAACATAATGACCAAAAGGATGATTTTGAACATAACAGGTATATATTAAAAGATAAATAAATAAAATCCACATCGACAAGGTGAAGCATGTCTTTACAATATACCCTTTTGTTGAATTGGACACATCTGCCTCTCATAGTTACGTGGTGCTGAAAAGTAGTGTAACTCTCTGATTAATCGTGGTTCTGGTTTACCACAAATATGATGATGAGTGTGCACAACATTTAATGCAAAATCTGTTTCACAACCCTTTCATATTTTATAGTAAAATGTGAGCTAACAATTCTATTTACAACAATATAATACATTTTTGCCAGTTGACCTAAAATAGTTGATGCTTGATTAAACCAGTTGGACCTCCAGAATCAGCTGCTGTTGTTGTGTTTGTTGGTTTCAATGCCATCATTTAGATTTTGCCGGATGTGTCCATAAAAGAGACAGACTGATGGGTACATTTTTTTACAGTGTGTGACATCAAAAATCAAAAGGACATAAAACGTGTAGGTACAGTGTAAGTGTAAGTACTGTTTATAGCACAGAGTCCATGTGAACAGGCTCCTTTGAAGTAGTCAATTTTGTTTGTATCTCTGCCATCTCTCCTCTGAAGAATCCAGTTCAAGGTGGCTTGGCCTGATTTGATCAGGTTTCACCCTGTTTGGCCCAGTCCATTAGCAAGAGCAGCAGTGGGAGGTGGCTTTGGTAGCTGCTGCCTCCACTCATGAGACCGAGGGATTATTCTGAACACTGGTCCTCCAGATAGGTCGGTGAAGGCAGCGTGAAGAGAGACGCGGACAAGATGGTAAAAGCAGAAGGGTGGGGCGATGCTAGTAGGTGAAGTCCTGCTGTGTGTGCTGGTGGTGGAGGTGGTGCAGGTGATGGTGGTTGGGGAGAACTGAGGTCGGGTACACCCCCTGCTGGTGAGCTAGGGTAATTTCACCTGCCTCCTGGGGAGAGGAAACGAACATCAGGGGGTTTATCTGAGCACATGAGCATGGATAACTCTTTTAACCTCTTTTAAGCACACTGTCAGCATTGTCTTATGAACATCTGGACTCAGTGAGAATAAAGGAATGGTACTATGAATGAGCAGTTTTTAGTACATTAAGTATATTAGTGCAGTTCTTGCTGTTAGACAAAGTCATGTTGAAAACATCATTCTTACAGTAGCTGTTCTAATAGAATAATGGTTAACATTTTATAAGAACTTTAATTAATTAACATGTACTTAACAAATCATCATTAGCTATGAACAAATAATTTTAGGGATGTATAAACATGAACTAATGCTGTACTCATTATTTATTTACGTCGTAAGGGTCCCT
>JAVQKI010345036.1:0-11278 GCA_036025975.1 Nematalosa erebi
ATTCATGTTTCCATGTCTAATAAAGCTCCTCCCTTTACATCTGCAAAATTGAGACAAGGTACATACTTTTCTAATAATTAGGTGAATATCTGGCCTTTGAACATTATCAAAGCAAATGCAGTCATGACAGCCAGACTTTTTATCACTTTTTGACAGGTTACTGCAGCTGTTAAAAAAAGGTTCCTGTAAGAAGGATCACCCACTGTTTAGCTTCTGTGTAGTGTAGCCTTATGTCTGCCCTATTTTATGGCACCTTGATGAAAATGCTTCATTGAAAAGACCAAGACCTATTTTTGAAATGACCACAATGACATTGGCAACGACAACAACAACAACAACAACAAAATTCTCCTTGAGCATATTGGAGTTGTTGTTACACAACACAGCCCTGATTACTCACCATATGGCTGGAGGCATGAAAAAGACCCATGACTCTTTCCAGTTGTTTACATGACTGTGTTTTACATCCTGATTTGCCTGCGCTTGAGGTCAGCGGCAATATTCTTTTCTTTTTTTTTTTTTTTGGTGGGTCAGAGGGAGGGGTGGGGGGCTGATCAGGTAATGTTATACTGTCTGTGTGACTAGACTGACATGGGACAATACATTTCCATTCACAACTGTTTTGACAATGAATGAAAACTGGTAGGCAATGCAAACATATGGATCTTCAGAGAGCAAGGACTTGTTGGATATCACTGACACCTAGGGGTTCTTGGAGAAATTTCACTTTGAGTTTTGATTGACAATCTTCTCATTAAAAGATGCATTAAAGCAACACAGTTTAGCTTTTCAGCACTATTCTAGGTAGGCATGTCCTTTTTTAATCAGATAATTTGTTCTGGTACCATCTCTCGACATTTATTTGGATCGTACGACACAAAGGGTGGTGGATAAACACAAATAGCCTCTCCACCAGCCATACAGTAGGCTAGGACTAGGCTACTGTGCAGTTCTGGGTGGAGAGCCGGAAACCAACACAAAATGAAAAAAAAAAAAAAGCTCTAAGCACTAATTAGCATCTTCTAGCAGTGACAAAGCTGTGGCTAGTGTTTGGAGATTGTGTGCCTTTCAGGTAGCTAGTCCACTACTTTTACACCAAAACTGTAGCTTTAAAATAGGCTTTTTAGCCCAAAGACATAAGGAAAGACAGTGAGGCTAATCGAACTAAATGAATGGCTATAAGCCATGAGACAGAATGTCGTCTGATGTTTGATGTTTGCTTGATGTTTAGTCCAACATTCGGCTACTTCTTGAACAATACTTTTTCGTTTTGTTTATGTTTTCAGAAGAAGAAATACATTTAACTAAACATCACGAATTAGTGACAAACCCTTGTTTCTCTAGGCCATCCCATCTATCCACTTTCCTGGGCTGGTTATGTTGCAGTTCCTCTCCATGACAGCAGGTGTTAGCCTATTTCTTTGCTATGTAAACGCCCGTTGTTTGTGTTTGCAGTCAGTGTCATTCTGGGTAATTTTCATGGCGGAACTTTGAGAAAGGCATTAGCCAACCAAACCGGCTAAATTGTAGTTGTAGATGTCTGATAGTTTAATCAAGCCCTTTTAATTTGTTTGTAAATTTGGGTTCTTAAGATAATTTTCTGTACTTCGAAGTGTCTGACACCAAATCAAATAGGAGCTACAAGACATGGCAGAAAGTAACGCTGGTGAGTATTGCATAGCTCATTGGCTAACGTTAACTGGGTTACTTTTGCAGGGTGGCTAACAGACGTGTAGCACAGTCTGCTACAAAGTCATTGCTTTAGCTTGTCAGTTGTTTTTATTTTACCAAGCCTGTGTCGAAAGGTAAAATCAGTTTTAGCAGAATATCACCACTGGCCACACACAGTATTTCTTTTTCGGACTGCTGGACTAAGAGTGTCACCAACAAGACGCGTTAGCTTCTCGGCTAATGTTAGCTTTAGTAGGGAATCCTTAATGACACATCAGAGAACTATGTAAAACATTTTGCCCAGAGATCAATGCTTAATTGCTTTATACCGCTGGACGGGCAGAACATCAACTGGACTTGTCAATTATTGATGTGGGCATTGTACTTAGTCCCGCACTTAGTAAGCTTGTGCGCTGCAAGACAGCTAGCATAGACTGGTGACATGTCCACTCGTCAGTGGTGTTCGTTTGCCTGTGTTAGGCTAACCTAGTTAAGCTAACGGTTATGTGAGAATTTTTCGAGTGAGTGGCACGCCCACATACAGTGTATATCTCCCTTTTCATAATTTTTTCTTTCAGACCAGAGCACTGACACGAAACATGACAACGCTTCCTCCCCTGGCATTTCAGACCAAGAAAAAGAGATGGCTTCAAGTGCTCATGAAGCATTTACGGTACTGAAATAAACTTAATGTGCTAGGTTTGGACGCATCCTCCCAGAACTACATAACAGTTTGCCCCATTTTGCCCCATTAAAGTATGCTTTGATTTGTTTCTGCTTTCTCAGTAAGTGTACTTCTACCCTCTGAAAATGAGGAATCTCTTGAAATGGATAGTACTCTGTAATCAAAATTGAACACATCGCCATTATGTGAATTACTAAAGTGTTCTCACAGAAGCCAGTTGATTCTGGTTAAAATAATGAATTGTTTGTATTTCTCTGTTAGGCTGGAAAATATGACGAGTGCCTGGTACATCTCGAAAATCTTCAGGAACTTAACAAGGAAGACTATAAGATCTCATTGAATAAGGCCATAGCAGAGTTCTATAAAAGTGGGCAAACGACAACAGGAACCTTGAAGCAGACTTTGATGGCACTGAAAAGTCAGGTAAGAAACATTATGTTCCACATATCTTCAAGAATACACAGGGAAAAAGTATGAATATGAGATGTGTGAAAACAAGTCTTTTCTGTTTGATCTTGGAAGGTCCATACAGCAGTGGAAGATATTGACGGTTTAGATGATGTGGAGAATAGTATACTGTACTACAATCAAGCCATCATCCACTACCACATGAGGCAGTACTCAGAAGCTATAGCTATTGGAGAAAAACTCTACCAGTTTCTGGAACCTTTTGGTATGATTCAAGTGAATTCACATCATTGCCTCTGTAATGGGATTGTCAGTGTCTTAAAGGGACACGCCACCATGTGGGGAAATACACTCATTCTCCACCTCCACTCAAGCTAAATCAGCTACTTTTGAGCGAGATGCTAATGCTATGCTAGGCTGAAGCTAAAGTGTTACCATGAGACTCGGAGAACAGCTAGAGGAATTTGAGAAAGGGAAAAATCAAGTGTTTCACTCAAGGGAAGGTGGAAAATTAGTGTATTTTGGTGGTGTTTCCCTTTAACATGTGTTAAGCACCAACCTTGTTTAATTCTAAAGTGGCATTGTAAACTGTGTTGTTCCCCCTTGCTGTATTCCAGCATAACCCCTTTCCCTAGTGTAATGATACAGTGAGAGTTTGGCATGGCTTGATGTTGTACTTTGTCCTAGAAGAGAAGTTTGCTCAGGCTGTATGCTTCCTGCTGGTGGACTTGTACCTGCTCACCTTCCAGCCTGAGAAAGCCCTTCACTTGCTTGCCGTCCTGGAGAAGCTGACTGTCCAGGGAAATAATAAGAATGGCAAAGGAGAGGTAGGACCTGTTTGTTGCCAGGTCTTGTAATTTATCTTCTATGGAGCCTGTGCACTAACAGTGGCAAGGCCAGTTCAACAGAAGTGCTGAGACCATGTGGGCAGTCAGTCATAAATACCTTCTAAATTAACCAGGAGAAACTAGACATTTGTCAAAAATCTTTCTCTGTGTCCATCTTAACACCTGCAAAGTTTCCTTTAATTGCAGGGGCAGAACATATGAAAAACGTGTGTTTAATTATAGTTTGAAGAATAATAGGCAGGCTGGTGCATGTACCAGAAACTTTATGTTCCTGAATCAGAATCCTTCATTTTTCTTTGTCCATTCATTGTCATTTAAAGCTGTGAAAAGGTGAAAAAAAATCTAGAAACATGTCCTGAAAAATGGTTGGAGAATGCTTATAGTTCCCCAACAGGGATCACCTCCATCTTCCATCTGCTAAGATGAAATATTATTTGTTTACTAATCAGCCCCAAGTAATCTCTCCTCAATGTCGTTATTTACGCTGAACTGTTCTGTGTCTGTGTCCCTTACTTCTGTGCCACACCCAGCCTCAAGGGTACCTGTTCTGTGCTCACCCACTCTACAGGTGGCATGGCGTCCCAAATGCAAGTTCTACATTCACAGGGACCGGGTCACGGAGGCAGCAGACCAGATACAGAATAGAAGCAGAGAGCTTACGGCAGGACAGGTCACTGAGGCAGACTGCAGCAAACTCAGGGCAGATCACACACTGCTGGGCTAGCCACTCTACCATATGCTGTCAGTTTATGTAGCAAAAGCAGAGAGCAGCATCTACTGACTCAGTCTGAGTTGAATTGGGTTGTCCTCTCTTTCCCTGTTGGTCCTGTGAGAATAGTAAAGAAAGCAAAGTTGAGTTGAGTTAAGATGTGGAGACTGATATTTGTTTTTTGAATTGCAGTGGGTCTAATTAGAACACTTGTGTATTTCTACATCTTCGTTTCAGAATGCAAGTGCGGGCAAAGACAACGCCGCTCAGAAACCTGAGTTCACAGCTATGATTGAGGCAGCCAAATCAAAAATGCATCAAGTGAGTGAGACCTCCCTTGTATAGTCCTTAAACGTCAGAACATCAACAACAAATTGGAATTCTAATGTACGGTCAGTGAATGTTTCCCTGACAGACATCTGTGTTTCCTCCTGCAGTATAAAGTGCGAGCCTACATTCAGATGAAGTCACTTAAAGCCTGCAAGAGGGAGATCAAGTCTGTCATGAACACAGCAGGCAATGTGAGTACTTGAAGTGACTCCTCTCTCTGACCCTCAAAACCTGTGGACTAAAAAAGGTTTTGTAGGTGAAGCATAGAATTTCAGTATTTACTTTCACCATTTACAGTTACTCAGTGCTGTCAACAGTGAAAGTACATTTATGTACAGAAAGCATCCAGAAGTTTCTAGCATTGGAGTTTTCATTTCAAACATTTCTGAGAAAGGTCAGCTCTGCCATCTTCAGGGTTGCATTGTGTGAAAATCTGACCTGAAGACTCCTTGTAACTGCTGCATTTCCTCTTGACCTGCAGTCAGCCCCATCCCTCTTCTTGAAAAGCAACTTTGAGTATCTCAGAGGAAACTACCGGAAAGCCATCAAGCTCCTGAACTCCTCCAACATTGCAGAGCACCCTGGGCCCCTGAAAACAGGTATTCAGTCAAAAGGTTCCACAGTCAAGTGTTGGCTTTTATTTTCATGATTGAGATTTGCTCTTGAGCGTCTGCTGTCCATGGTCCCCCTCAGGAGAGTGTGTGCGTTGCATGTTCTGGAACAATCTGGGCTGCATCCACTTTGCTATGGGGAAGCACAATCTGGGCATCTTCTACTTCAAGAAAGCACTGCAGGAGAACGACCACACCTGTGCCCAGCTGGGGGATGGCAGCAATGGACAGAGTGAGTGGCATGCGTGTTTGCAAAGGCCAACTAACTGGAATAGTAATAACCCAATATGATCATGAGTATGATACTGATACAGGTGGGATTTCATAAAATGGAAAAACAAATGTAATAAAGTGGGTGTTGGCACTACTGAGTGCTTCCTGTTTGCAAGCTTCTGCACATCTCTGGTGTGGTGGTCTCACCCTGGTGTTATGGCTCTGTTGGGAACATTGGACTAGGATAAATATACCAGTGCTCCAGTAATGCTACTGTAAAGATCATTATATACCTCTATACTGCATGTGCATGTGGACACTGGGCAATGTGCCCTTGACTCAAGGGCAAGAGATACGTCTGCATGCCTGAGATGGCAATGTGCACCACAATATTATTATGCAATCACTGGAGGCCCTGCTTTCAGCTGTGTACTGAGTTAGCTTAGTGGACCACTTAAGGGATGAGTTTGCCTTCAGCTGTAAACCGCATTGTCCTTTTGAGTCGAGAGTATAATTGCATGATGCCGTGTGATGTGCGTGGTTCATATTGTGATTCACTCGCTGCCTCTGGGTCTGTGTTGTTGCTTGTGGCTGATTGGCTCCTGTCTCCTGCAGGTAAGAAGTTCACAGGCATCCCCATGTGCGCCCTCCTGGCCAACAAGCGTCACGAGCTGCTCTACAACTGTGGCATTCAGCTGCTGCACCTGGGCCGCCCGCTGGCCGCCTTCGAGTGCCTGATGGAGGCCGTGCAGGTGTACCACGCCAACCCGCGCCTGTGGCTGCGTCTGGCCGAGTGCTGCATCGCTGCCAACAAAGGGGTACGGACGCTACACACACACACACACACACACACACACACACACACACGCCCTCCACCAAGCACCACACATCATCAGCTTGCATGAAAAGCCTTGAGTGGGAAAGCCATGAATACAGCATGGAGGACGGTTGAAACCACCTAGTGATTGTGATGACTGAAATCAGTCTGCCTGTGTTGAATGAAAGATGTGCGCTGACACAGGTCAGGCTGAGAATGAGGGCCTGCTTTGTCCTGTGCTGCTTCAGAAAGCCCAGTGTGCCTCAGCATATTCCATTTCAGATGGGAGTCTCCTAGCGGCCAGAAAGGCTGCATTGTGACTGTGGCTGTGGCGGTAACGCTATCCCTCCTGTGTGCTGTCCTTTCCTCAGAGCTCGGAGCAGGAGAACAAGGGCCTGCCCAGCAAGAAGGGGATCGTCCAGTCCGTAGTGGGCCAGGGCTACCACCGCAAGATTGTGCTGGCCTCACAGCCCACACAGAACACAGTCTACAGGTTTGTCAAGCCAACCCCCTCTAGCTCAGCCCTCTGCTGGTGGCAGTAGTTGTCCTGGTTTACAATAGTAGAGTGCTGCCGTTGTTGCTAGTTCCAGCATTGGCCAGCAGATGGCATCAGAGTTACTTATGTTAAACGTGTTTCTGCGTGCATGCATGCATCTGCATCTTTTTCTGTGTGTGTGTGTGTGTGTGTGTGTGTGTGTGTTCAGTGAGGGTCAGTCAGCAGCCATCCCTGTGGCCAGTATGGAGTTTGCAGCCATCTGTCTGCGCAATGCTCTCCTGCTGCTTCCAGAGACCCAGCTGCCCGAGGCCAGAGAACAGCCACCCAGCATAGAGAGCAGCAGCGCCGAGGGCACTGATCCAGCAAGGTACACACACACACACACACACACACACACACACAAGCACAAAGGGCAGCAAGCCATTGAGATGCACACACAGCACAGATTGCAGGAGCCACCCAAAGAGCCTCAGAAAGACCTCCACCCAGCCACCCAGCCCAAACAATAGCTGGGACACCACTGATCTGACGGCATGCAAACAAAGAGCAGTCAAGAGAATTAGTGCCCATCACACATCCATCTGTGTACAGTACACACATAATTATGCATATTTATCATTTCACACTGACATGATATAGTCATTGTGTATTCTGCATGGATATGATAAACTCCACAGATACAGTTTAAAAAAAAGCTACAGTTAAAGCTACAGTTAAATAGAAGGTATGTTTTATCCTGTTGAGAAGAGATTGGATTAGTTAGAGTTGTTTTGGTGTGTGTTGTATTCCTAATGTAATTGTGTGTGTAATGGACAGTGGGAAGGGCCAAGATGGAGACAAGTTCATTCCTGCTGCTCCGTCCTCTCCTCTGAGGAAACAAGAGGTGGACAACCTGAGGTAGGAGCTCAAGTGTGCTAGCCACTGCATATTTAACCATGTTGATGCACTCACGTTTGGCCTCGCTTACACCAGGCGTGTGTGTGTGTGATTGTGCGCGCGCGCATTTTTAGGTTTCACCTCACCTGTTAGACACTCGTAAACAGACATTTAATCTCGCACTTACTCATATGTTCGCCATCAGCTTGACACACACACACACACACTCACACATTCTAACCCTGTGTAAATGTTTTGTCTTGTGCTTGTCAGCCCTAACTCAACCCTGAACACTAGTAGTAAGTTTTTTCTAGTGGTCCAAAAATACACTGTTCCAGTTACACTCCAAAACCTGATTCAGAATACATTTATATACAGCAAGTCTTCATGTAGAGTTTGGATGGGGCCATTCCACCCTGAATGGAATGTACACTCGCTAACACAGAGATGTCATCCTGGCGGTAAATAAATGGATTTGCCACAGGGATCCCCTGGAACTTGTCCTACAACTTGTTGTTGATTTGCAAGTTGCATTCTCCACTACGCACTGACTCCTACTCAGCACTGTGTGTGCTGGGCCGGGCTGCTTTTCAGATAGGAGCTCAGACACTGCCCAGTCTAACTAGTAGACTAATGAAGCCACTCCACCAACTCTGCCCCTCTGCTGCCTGTGCACACCAGCTCTGGTCAGCTCTCTTTTCCTGTCACCTACCTCCTCCTGTTTTTCGTCTGCAGCTGATTAGGCAAAGGCCTCTCCCCCTTTCTCTCTCTCTCTCTCTCTCTCTCTCTCTCTCTTTCTCTCTTTCTCTCTCTCTCTCTCTCTTTCTCTCTCTATCCCTCTCTCTCTCTCTTTCTCTCTCTATCCCTCTCTCTCTCTCCCCCATGCACGTGTGCGCTCCTCTCTTTCATATGTGAACAACAGCAGGCTGACCTTGTGGTGACACCCTCCAACGCTCCAAACCTTGACAAGTTTATGAGCGTGGCAGCCACTTTCTCCGGTTTCTCTTCCCAGAGAGCGCTCTCTGAATCACTCCTACTCCAGCCAGCCAGCCACTGGAAAAGCTGGAGTCTTCTCCGGCCGTAGACACGGCACACCTGAGAATGTGGGTTTGGGGGGCTCTGCTCCGTGACTGAGGGGCCCCCCCCTGCGGCGTGAGCGCCGGCGGCCATACAGGAGCGAGCGCTTGTCGGGAAATGGAGGCCGCTGCGGCCTTTAGCTGCTGAGTCACAGAAAAGCCCACATGTTATTAGCCGCCCGTTCACACCCCCTATGAGCCCAGCAGGACTCGTTAAAAGCCCCAGGCCACGCTGGCCTCTTAACATCCTGCCTGTTTGTGTTCGCTCAGCCCCCTCGCTTTTACACACACACACACACACACACATCTGTCACCTCTCATGTGGGAGCCATGCACTGCTTTGAAAAGAACTGTCTATGAAAATGAATATTTGAATATTTTGTGTGTGTGTGTGTTTTAGGTGTTCTATTCTAGCGTGCAGTGCGTATGTGGCGCTGGCTTTGGGGGATAACCTGATGGCTCTCAGCCACTCGGAGAAGCTCCTGCATCAGCCCAAGCTATCTGGCTCCCTAAAGTAAGACCTCCCTTCCTGGGTGTACCCCCTCGCTCTGTCTCACAGCACACACACACACTCACACTCACACTCTCTCTCTCTCTCTCTCTCTCTCTCTCTCTCTCTCTCTCTCTCTCTCTCTTTCTCTTTCTCTTTCTTTCAGACTCTTCTCTTTCATGAAGCTTTTATGGGTAGTGTTGTGCAGGCAAAGTCTGGCCTTTCCGGGGCTGCTGCTTTTCTTTCAAACATTCCGGCTCTTGAGCTGTCAATCATGATTGATAGGTGGGCGGGGCCCGCACTGACTGCACCTTTCCTGACAGCCCCATGATTGATTTGGTGGCGTCAGTGGCCCAACCCCCCCAGCTGCGCATCAGTCCAGGGCCACTCCCCCCCTCACCCCCCCCCCCCCCTCCACTTCCTCCCTGGCTCAACAAAGACCCAGAGCCTAGCAGTATTGGCCCTCGTTGTTCCACCTCAATTCTAAAGATGGCCTGCAATACAACTGCTCCATCCAGGGCCTTAAACATAGGCTGACACAAATAGCCCAGACTGAAGCATCTAGTTTTTTAATAAAATGGGCCTAGAGATTGGAATGACTTGGATGTTCACAGCACTCCATCAAGAGGATGTGCTTGATCTAGTTACTATTGAAAGCCAACCGTGGGGCACAGAGTGCACATAGGCACATGTGTATTTTTCATGAATTGGTCATGTGGACAAGTCCTCTTTGGCTCTCTAGACTCCATGGGGTTTGTGAACTGAGCTCGGGGGGGAAATTGGTTCATTCTGTTTCTTTTTTCATATTTTTATCCAATGTGTTGCATGACAATGACCAGTCTGTTGAGTGTGTGCTGCTGTGGCTTTAGGTTTTTGGGGCACTTGTACGCCGCAGAAGCACTTATCTCGCTGGACCGCATCTCTGACGCCATCGCCCACCTCAACCCAGAGAACGTCACCGATGTCTCACTTGGAGTGTCGCCAAGCGAGCAGGACCAGGGTGCGTCTCTTTGCTCTCTTGCCCGCACGAGTTCCCACAGTGTCCACAGAACAAACGCCGCCTCATTCACCATACATGCTGACACTGTTATACACGGATTTACTGCTCACCTCTCCTAACCATCACACACTCCCACACACACACATACTGGTATACAACACACAGTGTACTTTACAGTGAATTGAACCTATATCCTGGCCATGGGCCAGTTCCCCTGTGTTGAGTGGTTTAAATTGAGTGTGATTACACAAGAGGCACAGGAAGTACACACTGTCACCATGTAGCTGCTTAATCATTAAGTAAGAGGAGCAGGAGGGCGGGGCGGGGCCTCACACCACCCGTGCTGGAACAGACCCACATCAGCAGGGGGAGCACGTGGGAGCCACTGGGCCTACCAGAGCAAGTCAAGCCCATTCAGCAGGAAGTCAGTGTCTTGCCTTAAAGCGAGGAGAGTGGCGTTGGGTGGAGTGTGCAGATTAGGGGTTAGGGGCAGAGGCACCGGCCACTGGTCTCGGCACAGCTAAAAGAGTCTGGGTCGCACGGCCGCTCATTGGGCACGTCTTGGAGACAGTTAAGTAAGCATTAGCGCGCACGTCTAAGGTAATCCCTCCAAGGCTTTAGCTCCTGCCTCACTGCTATGTGTGTCTGCTCCCCGCGTGCCGTATGCCTGTGCTCACACACTAGCCTAGTTTCCCCACACTAGCGAGAGCCCATGGCTGGATTGCTTAGGACTGATTGAGAGGGAGAAAATACTGGGTCAAAAGGTCAGAAGGACTGAAACTACATAATAGGCTCAAATGCTTTTGTTCAAGACAACCCACCAAATAGAAGCCCTACATTGCTGTTTGATAATAATAATTCAAGTTATGAGAAGAGTGTGTAATACTGGGTTCTTCATCCCACCATTGGGCATTATGGAGGGCAAAAGTCCTGGCGTGCGTTTCCCAAACAGCGACGGATGTTAGCACGAAACTAAGGAAGTACGAACATCGTCCGAACTTACATCCTGCGAAATCCGACTGTTTCCCCAAACTCTCTAACCACCTTC
>JAVQKI010345107.1:0-20887 GCA_036025975.1 Nematalosa erebi
TTGACAACCTATCTTGATATTTTATTCACCGATGTAGTCAAATGCGTGGTTCGAAACCCGCGAAGACGCTATGGTTCGAAATCGAACCAAATTCGAATGGGCCGTCGCCAAAGGGTTAAGGTATTTTTAAGTGATAGCACACTCTGTGCAAGTGACTGGTAACTACCACCTATGTAATGTGTTAGAGTTAAAGAATTTTTGTAATATCTGTATTATTTCATGAAAGAAAGAATTCTCGGTTTAGGTTTACAATAATTTGAATATTGGGACTCTTAATTTGATAGCGTAAGAGAAGACGTTTTTTGGGCAAAAGGGAACGGTGGATGACAGAAGGTTTGGTGGAGCACGGATGCACACAGTTTTTTGACTGTGCTTGCTGTACTAGAATTATTTGAAGGAGATTGTATGTAAAGAACATTTTTATTTATTGCTTAAGGAAACTGTTTTGCATTTTTCCAAGATAAAGATGTTTTGTTGAGAACACAGCTTGCACGCATCCATTACTTTCCAGAGTGCTTCATAAGTCCTGAATGACACAATTACTGGATCTGCTGCCATAACATAATGTATCCATACCAGACAGATACACAAATAGGTTAGCGAGAGACACTTGACCCTGTGCATTAGCTTCTCTGCTAATGTACCCAAACGTCATCCTGCTGACTGCTATTCGCTGTTTTGTGTAGACAGTTTTTTTTTTTTAGAAAAACCCACAGTCAGCAAAAAAATGGACACTGGACTCTGAAAGAGTCTCTTCACAGTCAAGAAACATAGAGTACAACAGCCAGCGAACCCTCAAATCTTCATCCAATTCATTTGTGGGGCGATGGGCCAATGGGTGGTGCGGATTGCCCTCTTTCACCCTTGCGGAGTAGGGTGCCCAAGACTATGGGCATTGCGGGCAGAATAACTGCGGTCGCCCCTTGTGCAGGGGGAGGACTCTGACGCCTCTCCGAGCCCCAGCTCACCCCCGCAGGCGACTGAGGGCATCGAAATCAGAAACATATTGGACAGTGTGGTGGGAGAGGGATCGTTTTTCGGGAAAACACTTGGGAAAAAAGGGGGTCACTTAATGTCTTCCATGTCTTCCTCTTACTTCGTGCTCCACCTTCTGTAAGCATGTTTTTAAGCAGACTAAGCAAATGGACACTGGGTTGCTGCCCAGTTGTTGTTTTTCTCTCCCTCTCTCTCTCTGTTCTTTTTCGCCCTCTCTTTTTCTTTCTCTGCAAATGCGCACGCACCACTTTGTTTTGTTTGGCAAGCGAAGGCGATGCCAAGCCATGGCACAGCGTGTTCTGGACAGGGGCCTTGTCAAGAAGGCTCTCATTCTTTCTGCAAGATCGACTTCCCAGCCCTTCACCTGTGAATGCACCCTGCCGCTCAAATTATTTTCACAGCAGGAGTGCGAAGCGCGTATCGTTGTATTTACTGTCAGAGCACATCAGAGTCATGGAACCTGCTCTCCAAAAGAGAGGGGAAGCAATGGCCAGTAACAGCGATAGTCTGTGGATGTCAACGGATGACACAACAGCACATTTTGCATACACATCCCAATCACAAATCACTCTGCATGACACACACCTACGTCATTCCTCTGCACTCTGCAATACAAGTGGTTCTGTTCCGCAGCCTACTTTTCTTTTGAGATGCTATGGATAACAACTTGTTGACAATTGACTCATAGCTTGACAGTATAAGTGTAATAGTAAGTCAATTCTCAGTGTTGTAACCTACTACTTGTGGTAATCCAGCTCATGAGAGTGGAGAGGGACCCTTGTGGATGGAAGCAGAGCTGGTGGAGTGGAGAGAGGAGTGGGAGGGGAGGGGAGGGGAGGGGGAGGCTCCTTGTCCGTTTTGCTTTCTGCCAAATAGCTGGTAGATTGGGGCCTGCCAGAGGCGGTCAGGGACGATTGGGCCTGGGGGTTTGTTTTCCCATGATTCATCTGTAAACACCGCTCAGGTGCTCTCTGTACTCCTCCTGTATTTTATGCACATAAACACACATACACACACACACACACACACACACACACACACACACAGAGAGAGACACATGCTCCACAATGATGTCACTGTGATGAAAAATGCCCAGAGCAGCAGAAACATAGTTTAGCTGGTTTCCATGGCTCCTTGCAAATACTTACAAAAGCGAGAAACTACCACACAGAGTGCAACAACTTTCTTATTTCCATACAACACTAATGCATTGTTCCTAATAGCAGTAACAGCTGTACTATAATATGGAAGGAACTCTCTATTACATGATTTGCACACATGCGAACGCTAATCCTATTCTTAAAACAAAGATTCATTAAAAACATAAACATGCTCATTAGTCAAGAGGATAGCAGGAAGAAGGAGAAGCATTGTAATCAGGTGTTGAGCCTAAATTGACCTTAAGTGACCCCAGGTGCAGACTACTAGAGTGTACTGTATTGGTCTCTGAAATGAAAAATTAGTTGTGATGACATCTCAGTGTGTATTGCTTTTCCTTCAACACTAAAAAGAGATATTTGATAGGCTATGTGCAGATGATAAGCACCAGGCTACTCTGTAGGGAGCAGCAAGGCACCAGTTACCTGTTCACCTTTGCACCAGATTTCGCTGGACAGTAAGTTGGGCTTTGGTTTGCACTTCGCTACAGTAACTAAAGAGCTGCGAGCATAGACTTCGCTTCTTCCCTTAAAAATAGCCGTTAAACAAAAGGTTCTGTGGCCGGGCCAACATCAACATCCAATAAAGCCCAAAGATAAACATGGACCAGGCTCCATGGCTGAGTAGATTTCATCCTCTGGGAACAGCGGCCAATTCTCTCCCATCTGCTCAAACAGAAACCTGCTGGGATCTACAGAGAGAGAGCAAGAGAGGGAGAGAGAAAGAGCGATAGAGAACATAAAAGCCATACCTTGTAAGTAAATTGTACCTAGTCTTTTTGTTTGTAGATACTGTATCTTAAAAACAGCCTGTCTAATGCTATTTTTTTTTCCATTCATTCCGTAACTGCAATAAGAAGTAGATGCAATGATGGCTGTGAATCTAAACCACTTCATTCTCATCTTCCCCCTCTTTCTCCTCTTGCATAGTTTGCAGGGGAGAGGGAGGCCTTGCTTTAAAAAAAAAACAACAACAAAAAAACACATCTTCATTGTTACCATCTCACTTTCACAATGTCCTTGACTCCTTACCAAGATAAAGAGAAACCTCAGAGTTGGATGTGGGTCAGAACACTGGACGGGCTGCAGGTGTTTCATGTCGCGGCCGGGGAAGAAAAAATGATTTTAGAGGTAAACATACAGCATACATGAGCTCTGGTATGAGTTCTGATATAAAACACACAGAGAGAGTCAGCTAATAATATCCATGACCAAACCACCAGTTGCCAACAGGATGGTGTGCATGTGTGTGTTTTGGGGGTGGGGGGCAGCTAAGCAGATTTTTGATGTATTTTGGGATGGAAACAAATAACTTCAGATATGACTATGAGAAGATATGACCCACCTCCCCTATATTTATAACAATTACTGTGTGATTATAGCTTCAAAAACATGGCTGCGCTGTTAGCTATAATCAGTTTTCCCCACATTGTGCTGTTTTTTCATGGCAAGATCAAATATTTTCCATAGATAAAATATACATTATCCCTCTGGGTCAAGACGATCGGTTCATATAAAACCCTTGACAGCATGGCTCCTTAGTATGCCAATGGAAATCACAGCAGAGTGCTTTGGTAAAAGCTCAAGTATCTTCATTTTGAAAGTCTTTTATGATGAGTTGCAGTTCGGTAGGCTGTAGCAATATTCTGTGCTTTATTTGCGACTCCACAGTCTGTTGGCAAAAGTTACATGACTAAATGACTAATACTTCATCAGCTTTATCAGACAGACAGTCAGCACTGTGCCAAGGTGGTGTGTGTCTGAGTCTTCTTTTCTTCCTCCTCCAAACCATGTGATTTTCAGTATGGAAAGAAGGAATGACAGGCCGGCTTCACACCGAAACTTGTCCAACCGATACTCAGATGCAGATGTGCTCACATGCACACAGCCTCACATATGAGAATGAGTAGCTGCATCGAAGAGACAACAGTGCGAGCTCTATGTCTAAATGGTTGATTGATAATGTGGTCCCCCTTCATAGCAAGATAAAAAAGATCTTTAACCAAAAGCAGATCTCTAAGGGCCCACATGTTTACTTCCAATATACATACACTTGATGAAAAAAAATGGCATAGACTATAGTTTTGATCCCTGGGATAAAATCTGCCCTAAATTGCATGACTGGTATGGCATCACATACATAGCCTAGCCAAGTGGCTATCCACCTATAGCCGTCTCTCCTGCAGGGCAGACTTGGTGGAGAAACCAGGGAGGAGAGGGCGGGCGAGTTCGGTGTTCCTGTGCAGGAAATAGGACCATGTTCGTGCATCATTCCAATATTGTGCAGATACTGCATGTTGTCCTATGCCAGCGGCCAGATGTCTTCCTTCTACCAGAGACAACATGTGGGATTTCTTCTAGGATTCAAAAACCATACGTTTTTTCTACATATACAATTACGCAACTGTTCTTCTTGTCAAAGTGACAGCAATGGAAAAAAAACAAAACAAACAAAAACCCTGAAGACTAAAGATTAGGACCAGGCCCGCAGTTGACCCTGTGACCCCTCTCATAGTGAACAGCAAAATGTTGGTTCCCATAGTTCAGCATTGTTTAGACCGAATCTCATGACCAGTCATGGACCAAATCTGTATTTATGTAAACCACTGTCTCCTGCCAGGCGCACTTGCTCAAAACACATACAAAATACATGATGCTGAAAATGAACTCCAATCCTTTCCAGTATCCAGGTGCCTGTAAGATGGGATTCCAACAGGCTTCCTTTTGTTTTGTGAGGAAAAGTGGCACAAAGAACAAACTCAATTAGACCATGTGTAAGCGTCTCGAGCCTGTTAGCGTCACAGGACATCTGGAGAGAGAGAGAGGGAGTGAGAGAGAGAAAGATGGCATACATGAGCTGATGCATAACACACCAGCGTGCAACGCCAGAAAACCCTGATAAAAAAAATGTAATCTGATGAAGACCTTGCAGAGGACCAGAAAGCCTGTTTGATGGATGGTGCTTCACTTGGAGTGGGTGTTTCCAGTGCTGAGCATTACTCTGTGAGAGAGGACGTGTGTGTGTGAGTGCGTGTGTGTATATGCATTGCATGACAAAGACAAAAAGAGAACTTGGGTTGAGTGGAACATACAATATTTTGTGGAACATACAATATTGTATATGTAAATATTACACAGCCCATCGGCTAACTCAGAAACTACTCAGGCAGCATCCATGTCTATATCAGTACTGAGGGGATTTGAACCGAAAAACTTATGTACTCTGATAGTAGATCACTTTGATGTGGGCCATCCAGTCTCTGTGGACTGATAAGTAGGCTACTTAAGTGTTGTCTTAAAACAACATTGCATCCGTACCACATGTGAGCTCAAGTGCCCATGTGGATCCGGGTGTGGGTCAGGATAGGGCCATTACACAATGCAACCCATTCCTCTGTGCCACTTACTTTCTGTCACTTACTCTCACTGTCCTGTCTCAATGAAATCAGAATGCATACTGTACATAGGCCTACAGGTATACTAAAAATATACTGTATACTCTAAAATAATGGCTTTAAACTCATTTTGATGATACAGAGCTTTATGATTGAAATTCATCAGAATATAGCAGAACAAAGCTGCATCTCTGTCAATACTGATGCTTACCTAACTAATAAATAAAGCCTAATATAATTCTGTGTAGCTTTGTGAGTCTGCTTACAAACACCACCCTTTTTCGTCAAACTGTGGTAAATTGGGTACCCAGTACGTTTAATTCCTACTTTGTTCTACTTTAAAACAGGCTCTCAAAGCCAGTCTTCATTAGTTCAAAACCCCAGTTAATCAAGGAAATTAGCTAGCTTGGGATCACACTAAACACGGAAAGCCATAGATTTTCTATTGTTTGCTATGGCTTGGCAAGAGAACGCCAGTGTTATGCCACGGGAGATGAGTGTTGGACTTGGGAGCATAATGCAAAGCTCATCAGTGTCAGTTTAATGTACCCCAGAGACATTTCAGGCATTCACACCAATCAAAGCAGGATAATTCTTCATGTGGGCGGGATGTTTTTTTCCAATAAAATTAGTGGTTAACAAGATAGAGCTTTGTTTAAATGAAGATAATTATTATGGGTATTGTGCAGTGCTTTGCCACTGTCTATTAGATATTTCCAGTGAGATCTTACACAGCTAACTGCACTGAAATCAGTCAGGTGTGCTTAAGGTTAGGTAAGATATTTCAATGCAGGAGTGAGCTACGCAGAGGTCTAAGAATGCCCTGGAAAACAGTCTTTGCCCTGAAGGGAAGGATGCCGACATGAAAGCCAGAAAGGCTCTCAGTCTTTGGTAGCTCCAACAGCTCCCAATGAGGGTCTAGGACTGAGCATAATCAAATACACCTGAATCGTGCATATTCTAATTCCCCTCAGAAAGATCATGTTAATATTACATCCCCCTGTTTTCAAGGCTTCGTCCAAAGAATTTACCAGTTACGTCACTAGAGACTGCACAAGGTCAAATTGATGTAAACAGTTGTTATTGCTTTCCAACCTAGCTTAACTGCTCGTACCCTCTCTGCTGGGCTCAAACATCAATGAATCTGGGATCGTTTCTTTCCTGGGCTAATCCTAGGCCCTATGTCTCTTGACAACTGAAAAGATTACAGAAAATCTGGGGAAAGTGGTTGTTTATGTGGCTACATCCTTAGTGCTTGGAGTTGGGGAACAAGAGGCATGAGAAACGGAGCGATTGCTGTTCTTTTTCACCTGTGTTTGATCTATCGGAGCTTGAGCCCAACTTCTGGTTGGTAAGAGCCCAACTAATTCACACTGGGCCATCAGCCAAGCCAGATCAAGGTTTAGCAGTGTCTGATCCCCAATTATATTCATTTCACAATCAGCAGTCACTCAAACAGCAAGGCTGCATGGGCCCCTTCCACTGCCTACACACACACTCTGCACCGTATACTTTAACAGGGACTTGGCACAACTGACCTGGCACGGCTACAACCAGGCACAACTCCTTATTACTCCCCGCTTATATCTACATTCGCAACTACATTCAGCTTTATAAGACAATGAAAATATGAATTTGTCAACCTATTTTAGGTTAATACAGCACTTCATGCCACATGCTGCTGTTAGAGGTTCTTCCACAGAAGCTACTGGGAGTGATAAGCCAGTATCACATGATTAGCTCATCCCATTGAAAAAAAAACACCACACAGTTACTTCCCTGCGGGCTTTTCAGCTACAAGAAGCTGTGCCAAGGGCCGGTCCCTACAACACCATGTCCAATTTCGACCCTTCAGCGTTTTATTCGGTTATTTAATTAAATCTGCGCTGAGTTGGTCTGAGGCACTGTTGGAGCAATGTGGGGTTTTTGGACAAGCAAAACAAATCGAGACCCCAGAAAAGCGAGATTGGAAGCAGACTCAACATGTGCCTTTTGTACAGAGAATGAGAGCGAGAGAGAGAGAGAGAGAGAGAAGGGTGGGGGTGGGGGGAGAGAAATCTGTATTTTGTGTGAGTGTGTGTGTGTTACGGGAACAGTGGATGATTCAACTGTGAATTGAGGTCTGTACTGGTACTTTGCCATGGCTCATCTTCATTATATAGCCAAAGCTTTTTGTAATACTTTCCATTCCAACAGGTGGCTGGTGAACTACTGGCCATCTCGCGAGGGTTAAAACTCTGCCACCACTGCCCACTCTGTGTTAAGAAGCTTCACCTGGATCAGCATCTGTAAATAGCCAGCTGTGTAAATACATATGTGTCGGCGAGTAGCACGGGCTAAGCGCCCTGCATGAGGGTATCTGCTAAGCAAACAAACAAAAAAAGTAATGACTTCTTACTATGCAGGCAGCGATGAAATTGGCTTTGTAGCCTATGTGCTTTTATGTTTGCACTCTCTCACACATCTCATTACACAACTTCAGGGGTTCATGTAAAAAGCCACAAGGGCCCAATTTTCACCACTTGCGCTAACAGTGTTTTGATGTTTATGCTAGCATTACACAATTAGCGGCTGAATACAATACAATACGCTCAGGGAAGGACACAGACACAGTTTCTCAATATATGGAGCTAATCCCAACCCCCAGAATTCTGGATGCGGATGTCTGGTTCAGTTCAATTTGAAAACCACTGCAAGTTTATTCTATTTACGCAATAACTCACTAAAAAAACAGAAGCACATTAGTAGGTGCCTCCTCATTTTAGATGTGCCAGTTGGCAATACTGGGCTCAATCATTGACGGTTCGATTCAGTTTTTCATATGAAGGAAACAAACTTCATTTCAATCAGGCCAATAGAGTAGGATGGAGAACACGGTAATAATATATAAAAAAAAATGACGGCAGGAAATCTGCGGAAAACACTCTCAGTTGCCTAGAACATGGCTGGTGCCAACAGTGATCAACGGGACAGAGTGGGGGTGTGGGTATGGCAGTGCCCCCCTGTGCCCCATCAACCACGCTACACTTCAGAGATGGAAAGATCACCTGGACCTTCAACTACTGCCAAGGTCTTTCCAAACACACAAAAAAGCCAAGCCAAAGTGAACATAATGGCAAGAAGGTAAGCTTTCCTACCACAACTGAAAAATGCCATGCTTTGTTGCAATGGCTAGAGCCAAATCAATAGCCTGACTTGTGCTTGGCACCCACCTGGCTCTGTAACACCCCAGTGCCTTTGGAGTCTGCTGCATGAGATCAGGGGGTCCAGGGGCCTGTTAAAGGCTGTTTTTCCATGAGGGTGCTTGCCCTCTGAGTCACGATGTGGTCCGAGCCACGCGCTAAACAGGTGGAGAGGCAGGATCCTGAAACGGCCCCCTAAAACCCACAAGGGGGCTGTCTCCAAGGTGACACCATACAACACCACACCGCTGAGTGTGTGTGGGTGTGTGTGTGTGAATGTGTGCATGAATGTCAGCCAAGAACTGGGCCTGCATCTGGCAGCCAAATATGCTTCAACAGATTGTGTTGAGCTAGCAGGAAACACAGCTTTTCCCATCATGCTACCGTAAGTGGCAGCGTAAATGGGCATAACCCTGCTGAAGTGGCGGCACTGGTTCCGTTACCTCAGTCCTGTGCATGAGTCACAAAAACTTGAAACGGACATTATTATTAATAATTTTTTTTTCCTAGTGAAAGGGCTGGTAAATGTGAGGCACCAACATGGTACAATTCTTTTTCCTTTAGCTTTGCTCTTTCTTGATAAATATGTTTGGCGATCTCTGTGCTTTGCCTGCTCCTTCTCAGAGAGCTTGTCAACTTCCATCCTCCTCTCTGGGTATCGTGTCTTGTCGTTCCAAAAACATATTTCTCCAGGCAACATATCCCCCTCCAAAAAAAAAAAAAAAAGGATGAAATGCATGGTAGCAGTGTCCATCATCTGAAAAGTTCTGACCTGACATTCATTTGGCTCAACAAGTGGATTCGGATATCACATTTTAATAAGAGGGTGCTTATCGTCCTCCACACCTTTGAGTATGTTTTATGGCAAACTATAAGAAACAAAAGCTACACAGGCAGCTTCAATACATCTCCTACAGTTCCTATGGCAACCTCTCAGTGGCCTGATGAACCAACCATTTTCAATCTTCCACTACCAGATTAGTTTTCACAAAGCTGTATCTATGCACTAAGAGGCCATGGAGCATGACTCAATACACCTTTATTTTACCAACAAGGTTAATCTTAATTAATACATCTTTGCACACAATTTTCATGTCATACTAAAAACGATTCATTGATGAGAAAGATTCTTTTGTTTATAAAATTAAATGTGAAATGTTCATGCCACCGTATAAACTCACAGTTTGAGATCCACTGGGATTTGCAGACTCAGATTTAAAACAAAACCCTGGTCCCGCTTTAGATCTTCCGTCATTTTCATAACTTAAAATCATGAGGCGGGAGGTCAGCTTGTTTTAACACCCTCCAGACTGTCAGTCTGGTCCTGACCAGGACGTCTGTCTTCTTGGACATTCATTTACAGAGCCACACAGAACTCCAATTTTCTAACCATGGAGCCGAGAGCAGGAATGGGGGGCTGATGTAGGACAAGTAGTGATGGAGCCTTCAAGTTTGAGGGATGACGATAAGCAAGGTGGTGCCAGAGGTCTGGAGAATGTTCTCATTCTTGTCCTCTTCCCCTTCGCTCTTTCTATGAGGAGTTTGTTATCAAAGATTGACTTTTTCGCGACCCTGAACCCTTTTCTGTAAGCAGAGTGCAGAGGAAACTTGCAGATCAATCCCTGACAGGCCAATTAATTCTGACAGTCGGAATAGGGTGGGGTTACTGCTCGGTCATGTGATCGCCACTGGGTGATATGGTTTTCATGCCCCCACACACACACACACACACACACTCACACACATTCTCAGTGTTGTAAAGGTCAAGCTTCCTTTGATCCTTATTAAGAACCAATCCAAGGAGTTAGAATGTTTGAGTCCGTCCAGCAATTGGTCAGATTATCACTCCAGGAGCCTCTCGTCTGGGACCCAGAGAACAAAACTCCAGCCAGTGGGACCGTAATTAGGTTTGCGGTAGTTATTTTCTCACTTCTGATAAGCAGTTCTTCGAATTTCTGGGGCTGACAGATATATTAGGTCCTGAAATAGCAATGTTAGCAAGCGATTATTAAGGCCCAGCTGACAGATAGTCATCTCCTTACAACAGGGAGAAAATGAAATATCATCTGAATGAACTTTCCTACAACGAAACCTGCTTTCGTGTGCAGCCAGCCATAATGGCCCCACTGTTGTCTATGGCCTACAGCCAAGTATTTTGTTTTTCACATAGAGAGGGGGGAAGAGACGTAGTTGGTTACTCAACCGTGTTCAGGCATGACGAGTTAGCCATGTAAAGTGACATAAAATGAGTTTATTTACAAGCATTAAATAATCACAGCCTACAGAAAATAAGATCTTAATGTAGTGGTGCAACTGCCATGGCTTTCAAGCATATTTAAGATTACCGCCAAATAAAACAAACACACAGAAAAGCAGTTTCCTAGTAAGCAAAATTTGCAAAAAATAAATTTTAAAGTAGAAAATCTACAAAAATAAACTGCTTGTGCAACATTTTACCATCTTTGCAAAACATTGGGACATTGAAGACTTGAGATCTTCAAGCCATGATTGGGCAATAGAAGATGACGATAAGGATCCTCCTTGTGTGTGATCATCCCCGAACACTTTTGAGAACTTTCTGAAAAACAGATTTCAGATAAAGAAATAAATATTAACTGGTAAAATCGACATTTCTCAGTGCACTGTACCATTTCCCACTCATACATTAGGAACTACCTAAGAAAAAAGGCCTCCTGCACATGGAATGCACATAAAATGTAAAGAACATCAAGCTCTTGGTAATGCTAAATGATCCCACCCAACGTTTTCCAACCTGATGGACAAATCCAATGCTGTAACTCCCTCTGGAGATCTTACACATCTATTCAATCTGAATGCTTCAGCTCATTTCACTCCTTCGTTTTACCCCCTCTTTCTGTTCCCAGCCTCTTTCCTTCTCATTCAACTTCACTGTTTGTTCGAAAGTTTATTTTTTCTTATTCCGATGAAATATTACACACTTGTTTTTCTGGAGTTCATACATTGGAAGGGACCTGTTTGAACTGCACAAAGTGTGTAATTTCAAGCGTCTTGGTTGTGACAGGCCGTCACGGACCCTTGCTTTAATGAAACAACCGGACCATTCTTCACTCTCCCGGGCAGTGCCGCATCTGTGCAAAGAAGCCCCGCGGCTCTGCAGTGAATTACCTTTTAATCAAATAAGCTTCCCTTCGTCATAAAATAAACGCGGTGTGTTGACTTTAAACGGGCCGGATCTCTGCTCAGCGTTACAGTGACTGGTCTGGCTGTGGGCACGCTGATCCGTGCTCCTCGGAGAGCTGGGCTCCGGGCAGGGGGCCGTTTTTAACACTCCCGGCTAGCAGCTATGCTGCCGGGGAGCAGCCAGAGAAGGGAGAGTGGAGAGGCGCCCGGGCAAACAGAAAGGCTCACTTCTCTCTCTCCCCGAACACTGGGCCACAGAAGTAGGATAGAGCAAAGGAAAAACAAAAGACCTGGGAAATGATACAGCTGTTTGGAGAAGGAGGGGGGGGGGGGAGAGAAGATAGAGAGAGAGACAGACAGAGAGAGAGAGAGAGACAAAGAGAAGAGCAGGCAAAGATAGACACAGGGAAAGAGAAACAGAGATAAAGAAATAGCAAGACAGGGAGAGGAAGAGGTCGAGAAAGAGAAAGAGAGGGGAAAAAGAAAGAGTGAGACAGAGTGGAAGAAAAGAAAGTTGGAATGAGAGATCAAGAGAGTGAAGGAAGAGTGTTTGTATGCGTGTGTGTGTGTGTGTGTGTGTGTGTGTGTATGTGACACCAAGAACCTGCGCTATGTAAAAGCGTCTTGGTTTCACACCACCATCATCATTCATCTTCACGGCACATGGTCATGACCAGTCCGCCCACAGGGGAGCGCATTCCCAGCTCTGACGATCCAGAGTGACAGTCAAACGCTGGCCCACGAATCTATCGCAATCAGTGCATGAGGTGAGGCGGGGGCCACCATGTCAAAGGGGGCCAAAAGCCTGGGAGTGTGAGTGTGCCTGCCATATGCTGGTATGAACTCATTCATGCAACTGGGTGGCAAAGCATGTTTTACACACCCCTCCGCTAAGCAACACACGCCAAACACCCAGAATTGTACATTTGGAAGGGTGGGGGCAAAAAAGTCTTTCCCCTGGAGTTGACAGCAGGCCTAATGACTGTATTGATTGCAGCAACACATACTGATGAAGGGGACCAATGAAAGAGGGGAGGCGGGTGACATCTGTTTGCAATAGGGCGTGATTAAATTAATATGCAGTGGAAACACTAGCCGGCTAATCAGGGGGGCACATTCTGCTTTGTCAGAGGGGGCATGCCGCCTTGGCTGAAAAACTATACCCTTTCCAAGATGCAAGTCATACGGACAGACAGAGAGAGAGTGAGTGAGAGAGAGAGAGAGAGAAAGAGAGAGAGAGAGAGGGTGTGAGAGAGAGATACATACATGCAGAAAGAGAGAGGGAGAGGAACTTTCCTCAGATAATGGTTTTAAACTCAGCATGTTAACAGGAATGAAGAAACCGCAACAAAGCTGTCACTGATGTGTGAACCGTTTAAAAGTTCCTTACAGGAAACGCAAAGTACGCCAATTTTATGCATGCATGCACTTTGAGATGAGGGCTATGCTCCAAGGCCTTTACTGAGACCATACTTGGGGCTAATAAGGCATCAAATATGGATAACACTGACAGGAAGTCGACAGAACAAGTGTGATAAGAGCCTCCTTACCTTGGAGACCGCTTGGACGTGGTGAGCTTTGATGGTGGCCGATTTCTCCTCAAAGGCTTTGGCCCGGGACTCCTCAACCAGACGGTGAAGAAACAGCAGCATGTCTAGCTGCACCTAAGGGAAACACACAATAGAAAGTATTAACAGAACACAGGAAAAACAGACTGGAAGTACTTATATCTTAAAAGGAGCTATGTAAAAGGTTTTTAGGTTCAAATATCCAATATGACCTAGAAACAGCAACAGAATTTGATGGAACAATTGTATTGACCTTAATGTCAAAACACCTAAGCTTTGTGTTGTCTGGATATCCAGGGAAACTAGCATGCAAATAAACTGACTTCACTTTGTCTTTCCAGTACCCAATTCTACCATGTGTAGCAGCTGCATTAAACAGAATGCAATTTAATGCAAAGTCACATTAAAGACAAGTCATCTTACACAAAGCAGTTTTAAATGGTACAATGGGCATCCGTTTCTATAGAAGCTGGCAAAATGAGGTTCTTGAGGTCACGGATACGAACAACATTTCGTGCCTGCTGCAAGCGGCATCATTGTTGCTTTCCCCCATTGGCACAGCTGGGCCAATTACTGTGGAATGCATCTGATGCGTTCCATCAGGCCAACATCAGAGACGGAGCAGGCCCAGCTCATCAGCTACTATATTTTTGCAAAGATTGGTGAGGTGGTTTGGTGTTTTTTTTTTTCCAACACAGAGGTCTTTAATAATGGAAACACAGCCACACAATGAACCCGAACAATGAACATCTACAAAACTTAGGTGCTGGGGAGCCAGAGGAACAATAAATCCAACAATCCTTCCCCAACCCCTCGTGTTGCAGCCTGTACCTCCCAAGAGGCAGGTAGCGGGTCTTCAAGCCCATCCCCTACCGCTTTAAGAAGTCATTCTTGCGAACTTCAGTCAGAGTTCTGAAGGCTTCTATGGCCAAGGGCGTTGTGCAATAGGACTGAGGATGGTTCATCATGGTGGTTTTTGGTTTTGTATTTATTGTATCGTTTCTGTGTGCTTGGGTGCATGTGTTGTACATGCTGTTTTATTCAAATATATTTATTAATTAGTGTGTCTCTATGATGGCATGTGTATTGTTGATCTATTTGTTCTCCATGTAAGCAGCTTTGTAGCAGCCAAGTCCAAGACAAATTTCCCTCTTCCTATCCCACACACATCTCTATCTCTCTCTCTGTTCTGTAGTTTACCTTCATTCCCGGTCTCTCACCACCAGTGGACTGAACGCTAGGCCCCGATTCCCCACAAGTTGCCGATGACAGGCCACAGCTTAACATATCTGACCCTTGACCACAGTGGAAAAAGAAATGGGCTGTTGTGGAGACTAGAAAACTAGAACACTCGGAACACATTTAAAGTTCACGGCATCTCTATTTTCCGACGGAAAATCAAAAGAGGCAACAAGAGAGCTGGAACTCCGACAATCTAAACGAGACTGTTTAATCTTTTTGTCTGTTTGAATTATTTGCCTTGATCCGGCGGAGCAACTTCTTAGCAGAGGTGGGAGATCTGCCCTCATACGAATACTTGCTGAAATGGACCGTTACCCTGGCAGTCCATTTTAATGTTCTCAATGGCTGGGAGGCATGCAGAGAACATGGGGCTGCATTGTAATCCAGTGCACTGGGATACATCCCTTCTTTGCACTCTATCTTTTACCCATCCATGTTTGTCCCTCTCTCTTTCTCCATTTTAGCTGCTATATTTCCATTCGCCTGCCTCAGTCCCGTCTGCTTCCGTCTCCACCCTTCTACCTCTAGCCATGTACCAACTAGGGATATGCATTTCTAGCAAAAATGCTGTAATCTCTAAGAATTACTCAAAAATCAACCCCCAGTTGCTAACTCACATGAGGACAGAAAAGGAAAGAGAATTTTTAAGCTTTTACGATATATATAGAAAGTTACACACAGTTTGATTAAACGCGTTTTGTCGTTTAAAGTTAAAGTTATTTAAAGTTAAGTAAATAAGATGTAGTATTTAGTAAATTTATATTTAGCTTACATCTGAGCATCTTTTAAACAACACAGCCTGTAAGGCAGCAAAGACGGTAGACCTATCATTAACATGATTTTGACAGATCTTCATTAAGCAACTCATATATTAAACTATTCCATCTCCATTTTAACATGTAGAACTAAAATCGATAGTTTTCCTAAGCTGTCAGATAATACACGCTCAAATTTAGGCATATACTAAAAGGGAGACGGCCTTAATGAGAGTCGGCAACAACATATTAACACATTGGTTTTAACCAAGAAGCAAGTGTTCATAGTGTCAAGACCACTAGGCTTGTTTAGCGGTAGTGACATGCAAGGGAGACAACACCGATTCCGACGTTTAACAGTTATGTATTTAATAATTTAAGGGTATTAGTATATGTATTGATTAACCAAAAGTGTGGTGTTCATCAGTAAAGTGTGGTGTAAATAAAGGTGCATGAGGAGCGAGACTAAAGCCAGCCGCGCAGACGGATGGACGGCCGGAGCAGAGAGAGAGAGAGAGAGAGAGAGAGAGAGAGAGAGCAGACGGGAAGGCCTCCTTTTAACAGGCCCACAACCACCATCAATTAACCCGCACGGCCAGGCCAAAGCTCCACTTATAGGTCCGGGACAGACAGACAGGCAGGCATAAGACAAGACATACAAAGGACAGGCAGACCTGCCAAGCCGGGCGTAACATTCGTAACATCAGCCTCGTTCAAAAAGATGAGCATATTCACATATTTATGGTGACACAGAAGCTCAATATTGACAATCTTGATCCAACTGTGGTGTGGAACACTCGCTCTGATGACACAGATGTTGTAGAAACACTTAAGTAGGCTATGCGCTGTTCCCTGACCATTTCTTCGTGAAGTCTCTTAAGTTATAGAGGTAAAACTATACGAATATCTATGGTAGATTGAATATTCGACTAGGCCTATTCAAAAACCGTGTCTCATCCTAAATTTGTATTTCAATAGCATGTCTGTCTGAGGTCACGCTCCTCCCTGGCCACCTTACACAAACACACAGGCAGCTGGTACAGTGTTGTGTAGTGCAGTGCAGACCTCAGTGCATCATGTGCTCAGTCACAGAGCTTCCGGAAGAGGCCATCGTCTGGCTCCACCACTCACTGGGCCCACACCTGCACAGCACACATCCATGCACGTTATGTGTGTACACGCTCGCCTGTGGACAAGAGTGGACATGCATTTACACACACACACACACACACACACACACACACACACACACACACACACTTTATACAACTCTTCCTAATCCCACAGAGCTCTCTTATCTTCATGAATGTAACCACACAAACAAGGAAGGGATAGAGGCACGCACATGCACATGCACACACACACACACACACACACACAGAGCCAAGTGTCCGCAATTCCTCTGAACCACATCCAACGAGTTTTCCAAACACTGCTAATGATTTCAATGGAAAAAAAACAAGCTGCTTTTCCCTGAGCAGCGACATGATAGCCATTTGGATGCAATTTAAATCTATTAATACCTCATTTTCATAATTGTAGGTCATCTCTGGGCCGTCTGAATATTTACCCCCAAGCAGCTGGCCCCGCAAGTGTCTTGGGCGGAACGAGAGCCGAAAGGCACGGACCTCGCAGCGCGCCAGAGCCCCTGCCAAAAGCTAACGACCCGACTGAACTGATTAAAGGAGAGGGTCTCCCTCCACCGACTGCCTCTCAGACACGGTTGGCGGACGGAAACTTAACAATGGAAGAGAGGAAAGGGAGAAGAGAGCGCGGGTGAGCAAGAGAGAGAGGGAAAGGGAAGAAGTGAAGCAAGTGTTTGTGAAGAAAAGACGGTCACCTTTCCCCTTGCTCGTGTTTCCCCGGGCTTCACACCGGACCTGCGTCGACTCAAGCACATTTGTTACCACTTCAGTACTAGCCCTTACAGCACAACTGAGCCCATACGCAAACCCCGGCAGAGTTAAATAAACAAGAAGTTGGACTGCGAAATCACACAAGCGGCATCTCAAAACCTGGCATCGCAATTGTTTAAAAAACAACAAGAAACGAGGGAAACGGGGAGATGCTGAGGGCTCCTTTGGACAAACTAGGGGGCCTTCAACTTATTCCCCCGTTGTTGAATCGGAACTACTTTCTCCAGCAACCCCTCTAAACGGAGCCCAGTAAGCTTACAGCTCAGGTCAGGTGTCAGTCCGAGAACATGGGAACGAGGCAGAGGAGAGGCTGTAGTGCTAACCATGTGCCAAGCTCATGGAAATTCCCACGCTAAGGTACACTGTACTGTGGTCTGTAACACGGGCTACAGTATGAACGAGGCCTAGACCCCCCTTCCAACCACACACACACACACACACACACACACACACACACACACACACACACACACACACACACACACACACACACACACAAAAAGCACCTTGAAAAGCTGCCCTCCCTGAGGGGCTGACCTAGCCTGGCAAACAGTCTAAACAGAGGGGTGACTTACTTCTCCTAAAAAATGAAAGGTAAATAAGCGGGCTGCCTTATGTAAACCCTCATTAACCTGGTGTGAGAAGTGGACCCCTGAGCAACAGAACGGTGCTAGTTGCACCTGCAGTATTGGTAAGGGCTCGGAGTGTGTGTGTGTGTGTGTGTGTGTGTGTGAACTTAGTTCAACAACTCATGCCTCCGTCACATCTTAGAGGGTGGGAGCAAGCAGGAGAGGGGGGGAAAGGGGGGAAAATAAAGAGAACAGGAAAGCAGACACTTTTGCAGCTTCCTCGCAGGATGACGCTGATTGTTTTTGCGTTCAATCGACCATCAAATGCCGCCGAGGGCCACCGTGGTTCAACAGCAGAACAAAGCCGCAACAGACAAACGCACCCCGCCCTGCCCTTTGGGCCGCCTCATAAACACAAAATGCTGCAACCCGGCAGGTCCACCACAAGCTCCCAGACGGTCATGCACCACACACAGGCCCGCGAGGGGAGAAAACACATCAGCTAGGTTGCTGATGGGAGTACATAATCTGAGGGCACCGAAGCTGGAAGGGACAAATTGTGACAAAGCAGAAAGGCCACAGCGCGGGTCAGTTGTGCCTCTCAAACAGAACGGCGGGCCAGCAGAGGCGAGACAACCAAGCACAGTCTAAGAGTATTGTAGTGAGAAAGGACATGTACCATAGTGTTGGCCTTACTTAGTGACAAATCTACCTAGAAAACTCTGAGCTATCCATGTTAAGTGTCTGTAGGCTGAGGCATCATACTATAAACTGGGGACCGGGTTCGAGTCTGACCCCAGGTCATTTCCCGATCGTAGCCCATTTCTCTCATTTCTCCTGTCACTCTCTACTGTCCTACCAGAATAAAGGCAAAAAAACTTTAAAATTTAAAAAAAGAAAGAAGTAGTAGTTAGTTAGTTTCTAAACTGAGCATATAGAATAGTAATATAGACAGCTTAGGCTACATAAATGATGTGAAAAGGTGACTGTGTCTGCCAGTATATGAAATTCAGCTTAGACTAAACTAAGACTAATTGGCTGTTGTACATTCAGCATGCAGAGCAGGACTCCCATCCTAAACCTAACATGACTTAACAATGCAGTTTCCCAATTTACCATAATTCACAACATTGTCTGTCTCACCCTATCCCTAGAGGTGGTCGTATTCTCTATTTAAGTGAGCCGCTGACTTGAATGTAAATGTGAAACCAAGGATTATTTCTCATTTAGCAGGAAATGCATCGACTCCAAAAGCTTTACAAGCTACCTGAATCACCTTTGATTGTAGATGATGAGAGGGAGTTTTATGGACAGAGATTAGCCGACACATGTCTGCCTATTACCTCCTTATGTTAGATCAAGAGGCATTAACACTCTTGTGCGTAGGAGGCAATGCCCAGTCACCACCTATAGAATCCAATTAAAATTACACAACGTGGAAATATATGACCGCTGCAAAACTCTGACCAACGGTGTAGGCCAAAATTAATTAGAGAGAGACCGAGAAAGAAAGAAAAGGGAGGAAAAAAAAAAGCAAAACCATACAGGAAGCATAGAGCGGGAGGGTGAAAAGGACTCCCTTTCTCATTCTATCCCTCTTTCTTTCTCTCGTTTTTCTTTCAAGCATTTGCTTAATTGTGGGATTAGAGCCCAGTAAAGCTGCATACCTTGCAGGTGTTTTTTGTTTTTAAATTCTCTGGCGGGCCTTCATCTCCACCTCCACTGCCAATAAAGCCCAGTCCAGCTGGGCAAGTCTCTTATTTGGAGCGCGCTACTGCCAGAAGGCCACAGTACTACCACACTGTCATTATGCACTCCCACCCCCAAAAAAACCTTTACAATCAGCACAGTGATTAGCCGTCTGAACCATGGCCTTTTAACACACATTAAACAGACTGTACACATTCACGCACTCAACGTAAAATGTGGAGTGGAGACCGCAACATTTAAAAACATGTTTTGCTCTAATGATCAATGCCATCTGTTAACAGAGAAAATAAAAGAACAACACGATCAATTAAGTGGTTAGGCTACTTTCTACAGAGGCATCTGGCCAGGCTGGTTCAGTGACCACTTTAAAACCCGGTGATTTCTTTATAATGTCTGTCTGTCTTCCTGCAACTGTTTCCAATAACAACTTGGGCGAATAAACCATAAAACAAAAAGGATAGGGCCTTAACCGTAAATGACAAAAACCCATACCTTTTTTATTTACTCGCTTTCCCTTATGGTGAATGGGAGCACTTGTGGTTCTGATCTGTCTATTTTGGTGTGACAGCCGACTACTGTACATTCCTGTGATGCTGTGAAGTGGTTGGCATGAGGCACCAATCAAAGGAGCGGCAACCGACACTCACACACGGCACGCCTTGCCGTGACATCTGCAATGGCCACTTCACACAAGATGCATTAAGGCAGCCCTGCTCGGGTCTGTGCTGCCCACAGCTGCGTTAATTCTATGTAGGCCTATACAAACGTCTCTTAGCAACTGATGCATCACTGCAGTTACGAGGCCACATCAGAAGCTATAATGCATGCTAGGTTAATGTAAAAAGTCATGGCACTCTGAACTACTTTGAAGACAGAGTCTCTGAAAACCTAGTGTCTGATGTACTTTCTTGTCATCACACAGAATAATGAGAAAAAAAATACTAGCTACTTCAGTAGTTTATTTTTTTCGGAGCCAACAGTGACTCAATTCTGAGCATGAGGCCAACTTTCTCTCTCTGCCACTTCCTGACAGCACTTTCCAGCTCAGACTGGGCAACAATAAGGTTTTAGGCAACAAAGGAAATCTTTACATTTAGGCTACTGTATGTATTGACAACAATATTGGAATAACTGGGTACTGTGACTGCAGTTCTATGAAGCGTGTGCATGTAATTCTGACAAGTTCGAATTTTAGGGTTGGAAAATTAGGCAGACCTACAAGGAAAGATTGGAAT
>JAVQKI010345176.1:0-13007 GCA_036025975.1 Nematalosa erebi
TTTATTTTTACCAAACATGTCTGCACTGGAGAAGGAGTTGCTTTTAATCCCATTGTGCATGTGTATAGTAACGATAAAAGGCATTCTATTCTATTCAGTGCTGATGCTGAGAGGTGTGGAGAATTGAGTGCCTACTGTTACCCTCTGTGTGCATCCGGTCAGAAAGTCCTCCAAAGGCATATTGAAATTAGTAGTTTCCACAATAGTCTATGTTGGAGGATGGTGTTACATGCTGAGTTACAGGCCCACAAAGAGAAGCCGGGCATAGCTCCCCTGCTTCCTAAAAATTGTCAACTGTAGGGGGAGTTCCAGGGGTAAAAAATCACAGGCTTGGATGGTGTGCCTTTAACCAAAGTCCTTCTATCCAGCAAACAAGCCTGCACAGACCCCTGTCTGGCCCACTTTCAGCTGATGTAGTTCGGGGCCAGTGACAGTTTGCCCATTGGCAAAGCGTGGGGCCCATGCAGTCAGTGTGGGCTTTTCGCGAGCCCACACCAAACCCTAACAGGCCCCATTAATAATAATCTAATATCAAACTGCCTCTGCTTTATCCTAGTGAAAGCTGAGGGCTCATCATCCAGTAATTGTTTTTAGGCCTACTGTCCCTTACCAAGATTTATCTGGGTTCTCCGAATGAATGTTAGGCTGGTAGCCTGCTAAAGGTGATATCACCAAATTCTTTGAAGTTTAGGAACAATTGGTTTTATGTAGCCTAGTTGCATTTGTTTACCAACTAAAACCTTACCTCTATTTATTTAATTAAAGTGAAGATGTCCCACTTTAACAATATGTGGCAACAAGATTTACTTTTTGCTGAAGTGATTTTTTAAAAATGTATTATGTTCTCTTTTTTTACAGATATGTCAGAATGACAGTCAGAGATTCGTGTACACTCTGTGGAGTCACCAGGAGGAAAGGACAGATAGAACTGGGCATCATCTGCATGGGAGTGGATCATTATTGGACCCAGTGAGGTGATACACATGGCAAACAGAAGGCCTGTAGTTCTCCACTTGAGTGGAAGCGGGGGAGGGTTTTTGAGCAGCGGAGTTATCTGGCCTTGTTTAAAGGGAGTGGGAAATATACCTATACCTATACCTAGTGAAGCATACCTATACCTAGTGAAGTATACCTATACCTAGTGAAGCACTGACCACATGTGTGGTTGTTGTCACAGTGGTAGGGGCTATGGCCTGTAGAAGGGTGGCTGGAATAGGGTCCAATGGACAAGGCTGGCTTTTCCCTCACTATTGTATTACTATTGTATTTGGGCTAATAAAAAGTAAAGAAAATGCTATAAAATCTGTTTTTATTTATTTTTATTTACCTACCTGGAGTATGCTGTGATGATCCTCTGACTTGTGAAAAGGGTGTTCATTGCAATTCACTGTTTGGCCACTTTTACTCAGTAGTTTTACACAGCCTGTTATTTTTGTAAAATTCCATACATTACAAACATTTTCCAAAATTTTATGCAGTTTTTCTCCTTTGATATTTAGTCCTGTAATGCCTTATCACTGAGATCAGGTTTGGGCCTTGTCATATTCATTCTTGCCTGCCCAGAATGTAGAATGGAAAGCACTTGTCCTTGGTATGCCTAGACAATGTAAAGTTTGCACTCCTAGGCTAAAACTGTTTATCACAGTTGCTATATTTTATGCATTAAAAAAAGAGAAGGCTATGCAGACCAACTGCAGACCATGCACGTCACCTCACCTGTACCTGTTAGAGGAGAAAGGTAGTCAAAAAATGACCAGCAGTCTTGTGCGAAAAGTTTGTTGTTTCAGCGGTCATTTTTCGAAATCTTGCCAGATATGTATCAAGTCATAAGCTATTATGTTTCTGTGTTCATGGTCTGTAGGCCTGAGACTGCCCCCCAGAACATGAAAGTCCACGATTTACCAACCATTTGAAAAAACAGTTTTTCTGAAACATGCAGGAGACCTACAATGTCAATCCACACTATTGTTCTCTATCAATTACTTGATAACTTTGTAAATATTTACAAGTATTGGGTCGGCCAAGCCTCGTGAACCAAGCTTTCTCGCGTCGTTTCACTTGACTTGTTTGCGAAATGTTATACTGAGCGGAAGCAGCACTAGGCGGCGCTATCCTGGCTAGTGTTCGATTAGATTAACTTGGCCACCTTCATTATATTAAAATCAGAGAAATAAACGAGCTCTGTTAAAATGCCGAATCTGAATAGTTTGGCGAAATTGCTCAAAATTCAATTTAACTGTACAATCAAGTAAATGTTTTTACGAAACCACGCAAAATAACGCATTTATTCCTCCAGTTCGTCTTGAATACGCCCTGAAAGACAGTCACATGACATGTGAGTCACTCCTATCACCTGACCAAATAGCTTTTGTTAGTAATCTTGGCTGCAAGTCTCGCAGTTCAGAAACGCACAGGTCCCCTCCACAGAAGTCAGCAAGATGAAGATACTTTTTGCTTGTAGTCTTTGCCTTTTACTTGCAGCCTTTTCATGGACCTCGGATGCGATCGTGCGGTAAGAAATCTTCTACAATTCGCCGGAAAACAGTTAGGACATTCTAATGTTTCCTAGCTAGCTGCTGATTGGCATTTAAGGGCAAATAGAACGGCTAAGTTACTGGCTAGCGGATGGTGTCGTCAATATTGCAGACTCACAGACAATCGTTGTGCCCTTAACTAACCATAACATTATAATAGCATTGTTTACAATATTCAAACTACATCTGCTCAACTTTGCCAAAACAGCGGCCAACGGAAAAGCTTTATTAATCAAAATAAAGTAAATGTTTAGTAGTAGTGTGCCTGTTTTTCACAACAGTGCGTTATCCAACTGTTAGCACGCTATCCTGCATTGTACCAGTGTTACAATATCTATGGCAAATGTAGAGCACCGCAATAAAATGCATAATATCTGACACAGTGCCCTTTCATCGGCTCTCACACCACGCCACCGTGAAGGAACTGTGTTGTTGACACACTGTAGAAGCGCTAACTGATTTGTTTGCCTATTTTGATCGACTGGGATGATTTAATAAAAGCAAAGCTGGTTCAAACATTCTGTGACTCTACCTTGTTTGCATAGTCTAGCGAATATGAGGCAGATTTTACATGTAAAACACTAGCTTAACTTCGAACTCGCCAACTGCTTGTGCCACTTTTTTCATGGTGGCCCACTTCTTGACGCCATGATCTGAGCGCAGTTTAAGTGTCGGTAATCAAGGCGTTAAGCAGTTCTTGGACATGCTTTTAATTCTTCCACCATTATGTGTGATGTCTAGCATACTGTTGGAATGCTACACACCAATAGCTATGCCCAGGAAAATGCAACTAATGATTACTTTTTTTTTTTTTTAAGTTTTTGGTATTGTTCATTATATTAAATTCAAGGCTCCATTTCAAACCTTCATTACCACCTGAGAGCTGGGTAAGACAGGTTTTACAGCTTTTCAGTCTTTGGTATTTTACCATTGGCATGTCCTTACATGTGACTGTTTTAACCATTAAAAACATAGGTGGTTAAAAATGTCCCCTTGAGACTCTTGTGAAAAGCATGCTCTCCATGACCACAGGATTCCCTTGAAGAAGTTCCGCTCCATAAGACGTACCCTCACTGACTCTGGCATGAAGGTAGAGGAGCTGCTGGCTGGATCGAACTCCCTCAAGTACAACCAGGGCTTCCCTTCCAGCAGTGCACCCACACCAGAGACTCTGAAGAACTTCATGGATGTGAGAGCCCCTATCCCTAAACCCTTTAAGTAGATTTTTGTTAATTAGGTGCCAGTGCCTTGTTTGTTGTGCTGTACCGCACTGGCTAATCTCATGGTCACGGTGAGCATGGCTTGTGGGAAAGCACCAGCCTTTGGCCTAGTAATGTTTAACAGGTTCTCTGTGCTTGCTCTACTTACTTTACGAAAAAAGAGTGTTGCCTTCAGATGTTAGATTTTGACTGTCAGGAAGTGACAGGATGTGGCTTAAATGACTGATGTGGTTTCCTTTATAATGAAGTAGATGATCAGTATGCAGGCCTCCTTTCTTTTTTTTTCTTCGTAAACTCATCTGTCTGTCAGGCTATATCCTGTGGACCAAACAGCAAACTATTTTTTTGTGTAATAAGACATAGAAAATGTCTTAGTCATTGTAGGAGAAATGAAAGTGATGTGTTGCACTCTTTAGGTCACGTGCAGTGCATTACTTAAGATGTCAGGGGCACTGTCATGGGGTCTTGGAGTATGGTCACACTTTTCTCCACAGTGCAAGTTTCCCAATTACAAAATTTCACAATGATTGGTCAGATACTCTAGGTGTCAGCGTTATCTCTGGATTGAATTTGGTTTTGGTCGCTGAGTCTTTTGAAACAGCCCCCCCACACACACTCTCTCCTCCTCTTGCCCCCTTACTCTCTTCCTTTTTCTCTAGATCAGCCTTCAGACAGAATAATTATTTGCTTGCTAAAGCATAGACTAAACCATATATGGTGGTTGATTACGTGTCTGGATGCTTTTGAATATTTAGTCCTCAGTTTGACAACCAAATTCATTTGAACCACCTAGTGGTAACTTGGGGCTGTAGGACATAGCGAGACAGAACTTGATGAGTCACTAGAGTGTGGACAGGATTGTAGCTGAAGATTAATTTAAAACGAGACACAACGTCTGTCCCAGCTTTTCCACTGGTAAGGCAAGATGCTGTGCAGTGTGCAATGTTATTTCCCTTTTTTCTATTTCTACAAAATTGTGGTTGGTTATTAGTCAGTTACATTGACTCAGCACTAGGCCTTCTGCAGAGTGAGGTAATGATTCTGGCTTCTCACTTGCGGTGCTATGAGAGGGGTGCACGATGTGACGTGTTTGAAATGCATCTGCCCACAGGCTCAGTACTATGGGGAGATTGGACTGGGCACTCCTGTGCAGACGTTCACAGTGGTGTTTGACACCGGCTCCTCCAACCTCTGGGTGCCATCTGTCCACTGCTCCTTCTCAGACATCGCCTGCTGTAAGTGTTTCCTCTGCTGCCTTTGGACCAAGGTCCTGCTGTCTGTTGTGGGCGACAGTCAAGTGCTACTCTTTGAATCCCATTTTCATGTATCGTCTTTTTTATGCTTGTGTATTATGAGGCGTTGCCATTGTTTATGAGGTCCTGTTTAGTACCTGATGTCATCCAGGAGATTAGCTTCCTGGACAAAGGTCAGGCCAAGTTAACCCAGCAGACACCACTTAATGAAGTGTTGTCCAGGCATGGGCTTAATCCCTTATTCATTGGATGATCACCATCTGCTTCTTGAGATAAGCCAATGAGGGGGAAAAATCTTGAACAGACTTGTGGATTGGAGGGTTTGTGTGTGGAAAGACGGCCCAGTCAGTAAATCCTGCAAGATCATTTGTTTAGTGATTTGTATTAGTGATTGACACAAGGTAGTCCCTTATTTTAGATCCCAGAGTGCATTAACTCTATCACCACAGTGATGGCAAATAATGAAATAGGAGGAGATACTAAGGGCAAGGCCTTCTTTTGCAGTGCTTCATCACAAGTACAATGGAGCCAAGTCCAGCACCTATGTGAAGAATGGCACTGAGTTTGCCATCCAGTATGGGACTGGGAGCCTCTCTGGCTATCTGAGTCAGGACAGCTGCACGGTAGGCATTGAATTGCTCAAGTCACCATTGAAATCATGGTAACCTTTTAGCAAACAAAGCTTTTTTCTGCAAAGAATGGTGTTTTAACGTCTCTCTCTCTGGCCTCCATCTGTCCTCCTTCCTCTTGCTCAGATTGGAGACATAGTTGTGGAGAAGCAGCTGTTTGGTGAGGCCATCAAACAGCCTGGCGTGGCCTTCATTGCTGCCAAGTTCGATGGCATCCTGGGCATGGCCTACCCAAGAATCGCTGTGGATGGAGTGCCCCCTGTTTTCGACAACATGATGAGCCAGAAGAAAGTGGAGCAGAACGTCTTCTCCTTCTATCTCAACAGGTATTTGAGTGGTCCACACAACCCTATGCTAATTGCTCATTGAAACAGACACTGAAGTGGCAATGTGTGAGTGGTGCTTACCTCTATAAAAATTTACTGTCTTTTGTTTGATTGCATTTACTGAATTGAACTGTATCCCTGTTCAATATTTTCTTACCATCTCACACGTTCCCAGGAATCCTGACACTGAACCCGGTGGTGAGCTGCTCCTGGGAGGAACCGACCCAAAGTACTACACCGGAGACTTTAACTACGTGCCCATCACCCGACAGGCTTACTGGCAGATCCACATGGATGGGTGAGCACAGAAACTTCTAGAAGCCTCTTGTCATGCAAGACTCATTCAAGGGGATTTGTCTGGAGTGCTTTTTTTTTCTGGGGGAAACATAATCCCAGCATTTGGCATTTGAGATGATTGTTTTTAAGCACAATAACCAACAAACTTTAGCAACCCCTCCCCTTCGCCTTTTGCCCAGTAAAAGCCAATCCTCTAATGAAGTAGATGGCATTAGAAGTCCCCCTCAGAAATCCATCCCAATCCACCCTAGTGCAGAGAAGATCTGAGACTGGAGGAGGGTCAGTTGTTAGTTCCCAGCCTTGAGTGCTGTCCACAGAGGTGAGGTGGCCTTTACAAGTATGGGGTAGTGTCCGGCCAGGCCAGGAATCCCCCCGTCTAGTTGCAGGGCACAGAGCTCTTGGCTGACATTTCCACGACCGAGCGTGAAGAACAGAGACAGTGTCTAACTGCACAGTCTGCCCTCTTGTGTGGTCCCAGTAGCCTAGTGTTGCCCGTATGAAGTGTTAATGTGCCTCAGTCACAAAGGTACCCGGCTGAAACCTCACCTGCGTTCACTTCTCCAAAAGGTTGCACTTTTCTGTCAGTGTGGCACAGTAGATCTCACACAGGTTCCCCCAGCAAATCTCCCATTACCCCTTTCTTTGGAGCGTTTCTGTATCAGATTTTTGTGTGTGTGTGCGTGCGTTTGTGTTTGCGTGTGTGCGTGTATAACTTTTGCCCCTGTGTTCATTTGGTGTGCAGAATGAGCATTGGCAGCCAGCTGACTCTGTGTAAGGATGGCTGTGAGGCCATCGTGGACACGGGCACCTCCCTCATCACCGGCCCCCCAGCCGAGGTCAAGGCCCTGCAGAAGGCCATTGGAGCCATCCCCCTCATCCAGGGAGAGGTACCCCCGCTTCCCTTTGTTCATCCCACAACATCTATACATGATTATACCCTACCTTCAGTTAATTAATTTGAAGTTCATTTCAAACTACTTCAGTAACTTCAGTAAGATCCTTGCCCTTAAACAGACACACAAAGATCATTTACATTTACATTTAAGCATTTAGCAGACGCTTTCATCCAAAGCAACTTACAAAAGAGGATTAACATTAAGCTACATAGAAGAAATCTTAAAAAGATCCCAACTTGATCCTTTTAACCACCTCTTGAGCTGCTCCGCTGTTCCGAGAGGAATTGTCAGTGTGAGGAACATGGATGAGTGCCTGTGTGTAAGCAGCCTTTGCTTTGTGTGTTTTTTGAATAGTACATGGTGGACTGCAAGAAAGTGCCCACTCTCCCCACCATCTCCTTCACCATAGGTGGACAGACCTACTCACTGACTGGAGACCAGTACATTCTAAAGGTTGGTCCTTATATTTACTTCTCCCATTTGTGTTTCTCGTGTTTAGTTTGTTGAATTTCCCCCACCTCCTTTTTGCGATCCGTGTTTGTCTTTAAGAAGGACTTGTGGCGGCCATGTGAGTTTGTGTTTATGACTGGCATGTTGCCTTATCTCTTTTGTCCACTAGATGGCAGCATGTGACCTATTCTGTAGTGTGTTGGCTAAAGCACAAAGAAAGAGCCATGAGTCTGGTTTGATCCTTCAGTATGATAGTGGTCGACTCTGAAAGACATTTAATCTTTTAGTATAGGAATTAGTTAATGTAAATTCTGTACAGGTTTGATGTGGATCTTGGTGTATGCCTTACAGAGAGTGCTACTTTCTGGGAGATTGCAAGCTCACAGAACTATCTAGATTGGTGCTATGCCAGCAAGGTCATCTGTAATTCATGGCGCTGGAAATGTGAAAGTCATGCTTTTGTTCTTGTGCACGCAGGAGAGCCAGGGCGGGAAGACCATCTGCCTTAGCGGATTCATGGGCCTGGAGATCCCGCCTCCTGCCGGGCCCCTGTGGATTCTGGGAGATGTATTCATTGGCCAGTACTACACCGTATTTGATCGTGAGAACAATAGAGTGGGCTTTGCCAAGGCCACCTAAGTCCTTTGTTGTGACGTAGGCCGTGCGTCAGTCAACGGGTAGGAGGAGCGGTACAAATCTCAGCGGTAGGGGAGCGGTACAAATCTCAGCGAAAAAAAACTGTGTCATGTCAAGGACTGGAGGGTAGCATTACAATTTTGTTGTGAATTTGCACTGATCTTAACCTAGCTTGCAAAAGTGTTTTAAAAATCAATTTTAAGACAAATTAAGCTTGTGAAATTTTAAACCATCAAGAGACTAAACTAAAAATTCAGCATCTTTGAGAATGTAATCAGGGCCTGTTAACTGACTTCAACACTATGGTTTGTAGTTTTTGTTTTAAATTTCTCTTTTGTGCTGATCGGGACTGGCTCTTGATTTTTGAGAACTGCTGTTTGATTTTATTTGCCTTTGAAGAGGACCTCTGAGTGGGATGGAGTAGGTGAAAATGACGAAATAAACACTTTAAAGTCTATTGTTGAATGACCATTACTCTATTGGAGTCAAGCTGTATAAACAGTAGGATCGTTTTTCTTATTTTCTTTGGGGTTACAAAATATTGGGAATATCCAGTCACCCAGTACTACCAGCAGAAACGGAACGTTTTGTCCTTTAAGTAATGTGTAGAAAAGAGGAAGTTTGGAACCGAATGATGAGCAGACAATGAGAAGTCATTATGGTTCAGTTATGTCATTTTTAATCTCAATGCAAGGAGAAAGAAAGACATTGCGCATTAAAGCAATTTCATGGAAAAACAGTATGTACAAAAGAAGAAAAAATATTTCAGAAACTTCTGATGACTGCACGTCAGTGGACACGAAAGACAGATGGGACAGAACGAGACCAGCGTTTCGGATTTTCAGCACTTAATACCAAAACAACATGTTCTGATATTGAAACTATTAAGTCAAATATATTTATAATATACATATATATTATTTACAGAATACCGTAAATATACAACATCCACCTTGAAGTCTATAAAGACATATCAGAAATTAGGCACACATTTAACTTCGAACAATCATTTGGAGTTGTTTCTAATGCCATCCGTTCGCTGCAGTGCTGCGTAGTGAACCCACCAGAGAAACAAGTCAGTATTGCAAGTTTAAAAGCACAATGGGTAACTTAATTCATGAGTGAGACCAAGATGTGTCAAATGACTAAAGTAAACCACCTCTTGCATTTAGAAAAGGATTGCACAGTAGGCATAATGGGAATTGGATGCTGCCAGGCTAAATCTCAACTCTGTTACTGTTGGGATTCTGGCATAGAAACTCATTTTGGAACAGTTTTGTCAGCCATATTTGTGATGATTCAAATGTTCAGGTAAAGATGAAGGCCAAGTGGCTGCATCTGCATTCTAGCTGCAGCAGGGCTACTCTTCAAAAGGGCCTGAAGCAGAAATGTGTGTTTAAATGCTTCACATCCCAAGATGCATGACGAATGAGGAATTCACCATCTCTACTTCAGCCTCACAGCGCCAAAGGTAATGTTTGCAAGCTCAGATTCAATTACAAGCTAAATCAGTCAATTTCAAAGTGGCTTGTAACAGTACTCATTACGGACTGTGGCTGCAAAGGAACAGGTGCAGATAAAGTAAACATATTGGTGTGGTGGCGCCAATACCCCAGCACCATGGAGGACACTTGTCCTCCCACTTGCTTAATATGCTGGTGATCTTACTGAATTACAGTAACAAACCACGCCTCAACCCTTCCTCTGTTCTTTGCGTTAATAATGGATCCCGCTGCTTGTAGTCTCATTCTCATGCAAAAACAGTCACTGATTGTGCCTTAAACATAGATCAGTACTTTCTACGCTCACTGGAGAAAAAGCGACTATGCTGCTTCTAACAATCATGAGTTGGTGGACAGTTACTGCACTGACCAGAGTAGGGGTCGACACAATGTCCTGCCATTCTATGGCACACCCCTACCATCATATCAAACAGTGGGGCGCTAATCTATCTACAGCCATACGCACATACAGCATCATATATACAAGTTGAAATACACAGACCAGGTTTGTTCTCTTTTTTTTTATCCCAAGACGGTGAAATGCACAGCCCATATGGAGATGCAGTGCAAATCAGGGGGCCGGGGGCAGAAGCATGGGACTCAAGGCGCACCTCTGATGATGTGAAATGTAGCTGGTTGGGACTGGCTTATTGAGGGACTTCCCAAATATAGCTGCGAACAATGAGGAAAGGTTAGTATGAGGTTTTTTTGAGATCGAGGGAGAAGAAGCTGTTGTTAGGCCAGGATAGTGTGTGTGGTGGGGTTTGTGTGTATACATGTGAGCGTAGGGAAAGAGGTGTGTGTGTTGTTTGTAAACATGACCTATCATGAGTATGTTAACATGTTCTTGTCTTTTTTTATCAGTGAGTGTATGAGGAAGTGTGTCAGGTTTTTGGAGTGGCTTTTTTTATCAGCGAGTGTATGAAGTGTATGAGGAGGAGTGTGAGGTTGTGGGAGAGTGCTGTGATAAGGAAACATGATGGGAAATGATCAACAGGCTCAGGTGACACACCGGTGCCCCCTACAGGTCAGACTCAGGCATGTCGGGCATGTCGGCCATGAGGTAGCCGATGCCATAGCGTCCATTGGGGGCCGTGTTGGCGTCGGGCAGCGGGCATCCGCTCTGCTTGCGGTAGATGCTGTTGGCGGGCATGGGCGAGGGTGCCTGGCTGGGAGGGGTCTTGCCGTTGATGAGGCTGGCGTCGTCGTCCTCGTCCTCCTCGCGCCGGACGCTCTCCTTGATGATACGGCCCTTGCGGTAGGAGACGGCGGACAGGCCGCTGGCGCTGTCGTCGATGATGTTGAAGTAGCGCAGCAGGAAGATGAGAGGCACGGGCAGCACGGCCATTACCACCAGTGAGATGCACACGGCCAGACCCCACGGCGGGTACCTCAGCGACACCTCTTCAGCCTGAGAGACAACAACAGTTTTACATACATACAAGTGGCTGTCTATCCACAAGTTATTATCTATGCACTGTTTAATTATTCCATGATCAAAATAAATTAATTATTGAATTATTTCATGATGAAATGCAAATAATAACAAACATGACTCATGACTGATGCAACTTCATCTTCCTACAAATGTATTCAGAGTGTTGGAATCATCATATTTCCAAAATGCTCAGTATGCTGATGTGAGATGTTTGAGTGGTGCCCGCTGCGGGCGTGCTGACCTTCTGTTCGATCCAAGCGCTGTAGCTGGGGGGCGTCATGCCCAGCTGGACGGCACTGGCGGCCAGCAGAGTGAGCAGCAGCACGGGGGTCACGTACTTCCACATGTAGTAGTAGTAGCGGGAGGGACTGAAGCCCAACATGTCCCTCAGGTCCTCAAAGAACCTTCCGGCAAGAGAGAGAGAGAACCAAGGTAAGAAATCAGAAGCCCATTAGAGTCATAGGAGATATAAAGTGTCAAATTGAGATGGTGATGGAAAATGAGCAAATAATAACAGTATAAACAATATAATAACTTGTTTTGAGAAACTGAGCTCTTTTTACTGCTGACTGTATGGTCTGTGTTGTTCAATAGCTCGTGTTCACCACTGGAGGTCAGTGCTCTAGTGTTTTTGAGAGTAATGCACCAATTCCTAGACTGGCGTAAGACTGTGGCTACAGTCCTATGGAAAGTGATTAAATAACTTGCATGGCTAACAAGATGCAAACGGTGTGTGAGAGTGAATGTAGCATGGTTTTTGTGTGTGTGAGTGTGAGTGTGTCTGCGTGTGTGTCTCAGTGCTTGTGTGACTCACTTGTCTGTGCCATAGACCCAGGCCACGGCAATATTCTCCAGGACGACAACAATAAGGAGGGGCAGAGTGGCTGAGTAGTCGTCAAACATGGCTACAAAGTAATTCCCTGAGCGTTGGACGAAAAGCAGGCCAATGCTGAATGCCAGCACACAGCAGCCCACTGCGAGAGACAGAAATTTGTTAAAGACATATACTCTGTCATCAGCATCACAAAAGACATGCATCTTAATTCAGGTCATTCTATTTCTGCTATTATTCTCTCTTTTATTCATATTTTATGTCAAAGCCCACTAGCGCCACCTGCTGTCTCACCTGTGAGGAACTCCTTGCGCACTTTGAAGGTATCCACAATGGGGGTGATGATGCCCTCTATGGTGCCAAACATGCTGCCCAGGCCCAGGTTGACCAGCATGAGGAAGAACATGACCGACCAGAAGGGTGATGCTGGGAAATGAGTCATGGCCTCCGTAAAGGCAATGAAGGCCAGCCCCGTTCCCTGCACCGCCTGCACAAGAGAGGAGGCAGAATACGCAGAAGATTATCAGAGGGTAAATGAACAGAGCCTGGAAATCTAGGTGCACCACTAACAGACTTGAATTTGCTCTGGGGGTCCGTCTGACCACAAGCCACTGGTGCTCATTTGTTCTGTCCCTAAATCTCAGGCACCAATCACATCAGGCTAAGTCACGTAGAGGGTCTCTGGGTGGGCTTAACACCATGACGACAGAGTAGTGCCACTGAAGTTGTTTTAATAAACAAGAAAGATGGTTTGGTGCTGATTCAACGCTGATTGTTTGTCGCACTTATGTCGGTCAGATTCCCCGTCTAAAATGAACAGAGTTTAGATTACCTATAACTCTTGGCACAAACCAACTTTGTATAAAACCCAGCACAAACCACACACAAACACATTTCTTTTGCCAACTTGGACTCATAGTGCTTACAGTATAAAGTAAGTAGTACCTTAACAGTAGTTATGAAATGATATGGCATATCTGAGTAGCTTTCATGT
>JAVQKI010345177.1:0-12682 GCA_036025975.1 Nematalosa erebi
CCCCCCCCCCCCCCCCCCCCCCCCCCCCCCCCCCCCCCCCCCCCCCCACTAACCAGGGGCAGGACATGGGGAAAGGTCAAAGCCAGGAGCTAGCCAAAATGACATGATGTTTCCTCAGCCCTATTGTACTTTAAAGGTGGTTAATACAGTTGGTTGATTACAACCCTGTCATTGACATTCGTTGTAGGCTACAGTCAAACTGTCTTAATAACATGGATGCAGTCCTCTGTGAAATTACAAGAGGCAATCATGAAGCATGTAGCTCCCTATTTCTGTCTCCAGTCTAGGGTTCCAACATACAGCAGTCTGTGTGCTCACAGAGTCTGTTGCCGTGGTTATAAATGATGGGGGTGGTGGTGGGTGGGGACAGGTCTGACACAAGGAGGCAAAGTTATTGCCACGAGACGCTGGAGTGGCTGTGAGAATGGCGTTTGGTTTTGGCTGCACACGCCACGTCCAGCACAGCTCTGAGGCCCTGTCTCTGATGGCCTTAGGTAATCCTGTTACCATGCAGAAACCCCCGACTGCACTTGACCCCAATAAAAAAGAGCAAATGGAAAAAGTACTCAGCGCAACTACTGTTTATCATGCTGTATAAATCATGTTTTTTTAATGTTAGTGCACAGATTGCGCGCATGTGTGTGTGTGTGTTTCTATGAGAGACAAAGGTGAGTCACTTGATTTTATAATTAACCTGAAATGAGGCCTTGGTAATCACAAAAAAAAAACTGCAAAAAATACTGCAAACTTGAAAACAGTGATTCAGGTGAGCCTGTTGAGCGCATTTGGAGATGAAGTGCATCATTGATTTAATGTATTTGATGTCCCACAGTCATCTGCTTTCTACTCAAACAACAAAAATACTGAACAACATCGACCACAGAGCTTGCAGAAGAAAACATGACAGACATTTAGACAAGTAATTCCACTATTACTGTACCTCATATTGTTGTTTATTTATATGTTGTTTATATGCGGTACATCACTATTATTATTCATTTTTGACATTCAAAGCAGGAAGAGTACTGCAGGAAAGATTTGTAAGTAGTTTTTGAACAAGCAGCTGTCATGCGTTGTACAGAGAAGTGACACCTCGCGGCCCCGATGCTTCTTCATGCAGTCACAGCACTTGCAGTGTGATGACTGCGTCCTGATGTGAAATGAAACTAATTGCGTTTATTTACTTGTCAGTCAAAATAATTCTTCAAAAATGATCACCGCTGGTTCGTATTCTTGGTTTTGCAGACAAATCCACATGTGTTGGGAAGAATTTGTGATGATGTTAGTTCTACGTTAGGGGGACCTCCATAGGTGAACAATCGCAACAATTTTAGGTTGCTATACAAGTCACTTGGATAGCTAAATGGATAGTTGATAGTTAGTTAGGATAGTTAAATGGCTCGTGAATGAATGGGTGAATGAAAGTTGGCACTGTTGGCAGCAGGTTGTGTGTTTGACTCCCAGTCAAGCAGACCTGCTCTTCCACTCTGTGGCTGATTTCCTCTCTTTTTCTATCCTCTGCTGTTGTCTCTTCTCTTCTCTTTTTTTCTCTCCTCTCCTCTAATCATCTCTCCTCCTCTCATTGGGTCCCTTCTATTCATATTCTCATGTTCCCCTGTCCTCTTCTCTTCTATTCTCTCCTCTCTTGCACTCTTTCTTTTTTGTTCTCTTTTTTTCTTTTCTCTCATGGTTCTCCTTTCCCCTTCTCCTCTCCTCCTGCTCTCTACCCCTCCTTTCTTCTCTCCTCTCCTTTCCTCCTTTCTTCTCTCCTCTCCTGTCTGCTCCTCTCTTCTCCTTTCCTCCCTTCTTCTCTCCTCTCCTTTCCTCTCCTCTCTTCTTCTTTATTCTCTTCTCCTCTCCTGTCTTCTCTTTTCCTCTCTTCTCTTCTTCTTTCCTCTCTTTTCTTCTCCTCTCTTCTCCTTTCCTATCCTCTCCTCTCCTCTTTTCTCCTTTCGTCTCTTCTCCTCTCCTGGCTTTTCTTCTCTTCTCCTCTCTTGTTTCTTCTCTCCTTTTCTCTCATCTCTTCTCATCTCCTCTCTTCTGCTTTCCTTTCCTCTCCTCTCTTCTCCTCTTTTCTCCTCCTCTGCTCTGCTGCTTACACAAAGAAGCCCCCACCCCCCCAAATCATTATGGGTATTTAATGGTCTCCAACAATAATAACAGCACCCTTCTCTCTCTCCACACACACACACACGCACAAACATACTCCACACTCACACAGACTCCACACAAACACACAGCACACACAGCGAGAACAAATAGAGCACTCACACACGTCGGTCTGCACTACATCTCCTTCCTCCTCTTCTTCCTCTCCTCCTTCTCCATGGCAACAGAGCAGCTTGGTCCCTGGGAAGAGAGAGAGAGAGACGGCGGTGCCATGGCCACAGCTGTGGTGTGAGGCGGCGGGTGGGAACGATGGGTGCAGTATGTGGGTGCATTCAAACTAATAGCAGCTGGGCGGGGGTCTGGGTACATCACCTCCACCCACTCACTGTCCTGCCATCTTCTACCCATGTAATCATCCACCCTGGGTCCTGTGTGTCTGTCTGTGTGTGAGTGTGTGTGTGTGTGTGTGTGTGTGTGTGTGTGTGTGTGTGTGAGTGTGTCTGGCCCAGTAATGAGCAACAGTGGCATCACCCCTAGGCAGGAGGCTGGACTGCAGGTGAGGACGGCTCTGCTATTTAAAGTCTTTTCTCTCTGTCCCTCTCCCTTCATCTCTGCCTCTCTCTGGAACGGACTCCTGCTCTCACAGAGGGCTGTGAGCCTGATCCAGTGGCCATTCTTGCCATGCACAACGTATCCCTCCGTCACAGTCTACTTCATCCCTCTATCTGTTCTCTTTTAAGGGCGTTTCTCCTTGCCCCTGTTGCTCTGTAAAGCACCATACTACAATACTATTGTAAAAGGTTCTGTACAAGTAGAATTGAGTTGAGTTGAATTTACCTCTGTTTCCTCTCTCTCTCATTTTATCATCTAGTATGTCGATGCTCCTCTAAGTGTTTGTGTGTGTCAACACACGATGTTCAATAGATTTTTATTGTATTTTCAATACAATAAATTCAATTACACAGCGCCCTTTCACAATACCACTGTCTTATGGTACTTTACAGACATTAGCGTGGCGCACCCAAGAGCAACAGGGGCAAGGAAGAACTCCCTTGTGGCAGCTTTTCAAGGAAGAAACGTTGGGCAGATCCACAGCTCGAGGGCCAACCCAACCACCAGGGGTCATGCAGGAAAAGCCCAGTCAGTGATTACATCAAGTCATAGACTACAGTACAAATTTGCCAGTAGTTTTGGCTGAGCATCATGATAACTCTAGAGTATTGTTCCACAACAGTCTGGCCATAAATAGTCTTTGGTTCTGTCTGAGGAGTGCACTGTTAGCTGCTCATAATGTTACAGTCAGAGGGTGAGTTTAGTCTTGGGGGGTGTCACTGGGTGGTTCATCCTGACCAGGGCCAACATGAGATGGAGTCAGTCGCAGGGCCTCTCGGTTGGAGACGGTCCTGGCACATCTTCAAATTTATTTCCTTACATTCCATGCATACCAATGACCTTGAAGTGATAGTGACTAGTGAATAGTTTCAACCATATCCCTGTTAGACAGATGGTTCCTCTGTGGATACTACCTATAGAGAGATGGTTCCTCTGTCGGTACTACAGTACCTGTAGAGAGATGGTTCCTCTCTGAGTACTACCTGTAGAGATGGTTCCTCTGTGAGTACTACAGTACCTGTAGAGAGATGGTTCCTGGGTGAGTACTAGATCTACCCAGGGCCACTGCTAAATTTCAGGCCCTATAACAAAATAATTGTGGGTCCCCCATACATTGATTATGACTTTAAAATGTTCTGTAAAATGTTCAAATGACCCCCTCTCAAAGCCAGGCCCTCAGAATCATCATAATGCCCCAGTTCACTGTAAGAAGCTGCATTTAAAAAGAAAAAATGTTTTCCTAAAAATGGCACAAATCTATTAGCTGATGACTAATCGATTAATCACTGCAGCTCTACAACACACAACGCTCAAAGTATCTCCAGTGGTTTCTTTCTCACAGGATATTTTTCAGATTGCACTTCCCTTGAAGTCTGAGCTTCTTAGCTGGATGAATAATCACTCATGATTCAGTCTTGAGAGGCTATTTTCTCTCCTTTCCAGCATGAGGGTATAGACCCGTAAGGGATGAAGTAGGGCACTGGAATACATATGGAAACTATTTCCACATATGGAAACTTATTCCTCTCTGTGAAATTCCCAATAAGACATAAACGGTTGATCGCCCATTCCATAACGTTATGATTAACCGATAATGTAAACCACTAAGACATTTAGCATTAATGCTGCGGCGGCCGAGAAGTTTTTATCTGCTGAGTAAAAGTCAGAGGCAGTGGGTTTATCATTGTGACGCACACGCGCCCTCTAGCGTGGCTATGCAATATGGTGCGCATCTCTTGTGCGCTCTGTTCAAAATGCAGCGTGAGAGAGTAGTGGATGGTGGCTTTAGCCTACCTTGTGGAACCTTTTGCAGAAGAACCTGTGTGGACTTTTAATTGCCAACACAGCCTTGAAAAAAACAAACAAAAAACAAACAAACAAAAACATTTTAACACTATTTAAGCAAGCCCTGACTTTTGTGTAAACAAATTTCTCTATTGCACATTGATGTATCATTTAATCCGTCCATCGTTATGGGATGATCCACTGCGCGAAGCTTCACAATAGACCATTTTTTTTATCCAATTTTACAGTGTTGGTGAGTTTCAGGTCTTTCTAAACAAGACGTTGCCAAATTGGTGCTTGCTAAAGTGGGTTTAGTGTGCCCTTGCTTGTTTTCTGTGGAATGCTCAATGAAACAAATGAACAAAGATCAACGACTTTAATGTTTGATTGTTCGCTGCATGCTTTCATAGCGCGTTTAAGGGATCAGTATGCTATCTGAAAATGGTCACAATAAAGACAAAATGACTCGTTACACCTTGTGCGTAAAGTCCTCGCTGCAGCCGAAGGAGCGCACTGCTCTGTTCTAGCTTGTTCCCAGATTCTCAAGGACTGACGCAGGACTGGGCACCTGCTACATTTTCCCGTTTCTCTCGTTTCTGCTGGACCGGTGACGCGTCGGGAGGAGGGGCCGAGATGGAACTTAAATACTGGACTCTCGCACTCTAAGTCAGACTCGAGATCGCACGCTGAAATAGCAAACTAGATAGGAGAGGGATCCATACGCCTTACATCTCTTTCCGACTCAGTTTATTTCAGAAGCTTTCTTGCACGGCACAAAGTAGGTTAAAACATGATAAAGAAAATGGCGCCAACGGAAAATGAGTTTGATATACCAGCGAAAAACTGCTACCGAATGGTGATTCTGGGTTCTACCAAAGTTGGCAAGACAGCGATCGTGTCCCGGTTTCTGTATGGCAAATTTGATGAACAGTACACGCCAACAATCGAAGACTTTCATAGGAAACTCTACAGTATCAAGGGAGATGTTTACCAACTAGACATTTTGGATACATCTGGAAATCATCCGTTTCCAGCTATGCGGAGATTATCAATACTTACAGGTGAGCATACTTTTTTTTTACTAAAGTGTAAAAGTGAAAGCAAATGAAAGGCTCTCATAGTAATATAGTTTCCAGCTTTACTGCAATGGAACACTTTGCATGTACTGAGTTTTATTTTGTGACTAAATTTTGTCTCTCTTCTTCTCGTCTCAGGTGATGTCTTTATCCTGGTGTTCAGCCTGGACAACCGGGAATCTTTTGAGGAGGTGCAGCGATTGAAGAGGCAGATCTTCGAAACCAAGTCCTTGCTGAAAAATAAGACGAAAGAGAACATGGACGTTCCTTTGGTCATCTGCGGCAACAAGGGTGATCGAGAGTTTTACCGCGAGGTACAGCGGGAGGAGATCGAGCAGCTCGTTGCTGGGGACGACCAGTGCGCTTACTTCGAGATCTCTGCAAAAAGAAACTCAAATGTGGACCAGATGTTTCAGCGGCTCTTCACGTTGGCCAAACTCCCGCACGAAATGAGCCCGGACCTGCACAGAAAGGTGTCAGTGCAGTACTGCGACATGCTGCACAGAAAGTCCCTCAAAAACAAGAAGCCAAAGGACAGTGACGCATACGGCATCGTTGCCCCGTTTGCGCGCAGACCGAGCGTGCATAGTGACTTGATGTACATTAAAGAGAAGGCTGTTGGTGGCGGACAGGGCAAAGACAAAGAGCGATGCGTAATTAGCTAAGCTTCTAATGAAGTGCTTTTGTTGCTATGGTGAAATTACTTCGGTAATACAGCAGCAGACTGTCCAAGACTGCCACAGTTCTGCAGCCTGGACGGAGTTCCAGAGTGGTCTCCAAGGTGTGCCCGAACTAACGCCTGCGAACTCTTGGGCCAGTGGCACTAGTCCAGGATCCCGCCACAATTAGCGATCTGCAAGCCTCTGTTCTGTCCGCAAGAGCTTTAAAACAGAATATTATTTGTTCCGTCGAGCCAGAGAGCTATGTGACGTGGCGTTAAATCTCGTAAGACTACGAGAAATGTGTAAAATATGCTTGTCTTAACATCTGCCTTCATTCAGTTTTGAGAGGAGACTCCGTGGGTCGGAGTAATCTGCATTGTTAAAAATGACATCTACTTGTTTACATTTCGTGTTGGCCTATATTTTGTAACAGACAACTGATACTTGAATGTTTGCTATCTGAACAAAAAAGATATGTGAATGTGTATTTATTCTTATGTCAACGTTGATTTTTGCAAACAAACAAGAAATAAAATGACAAAGGACTGAAATATGTGTATATTATTCGTAGGTTGCACTGTATGTTTGGGGGGGGGGGGGGCGGGCAGACAGTAGACTCCCTCTTGAACAGGGGATAAAGTTGCATTACATTACTTTAACGTAGCCTAATGTGATGACCAAACATAAGTCTGTGTCTGAGTCAAGTTAGGTGAAACCACATGGTTCTCCTTGCCTTACGTGAAATGCACAAGGTATATTTACAATATGTAAACAAGTCAGAAATCCTAACCCTGCAAGCCTAGATAGAAAATTCACATGACTGCAACATCACTTCTGAAGTGCCTTCGCGTGCTCCTGCGACATCCTCCCCAAGAGAAAATCCCGCTAAATTGCATAGGATCTTGATGCGTCAAAGATTACCTTGATTTGGCATTATGCCATCATTGGGGATGAAAAAAATCATAGACGTCCAAAATATCAAGTGTAAGCCACTATAGGCTATTGGTTTATTTCTCATAAATAACCAAAACAACAGTAGAACCAGAATCATTGCACAGGAACGTCATGGCAAATACAAGGGTTTACTAATATTCAGCAGACATCTGATGCTGCTCTGTGACAGGGTGTGAAAACACTGGTCTGAAACTACAGACTGGCCAGTTGGTAGCCTAATGTTCAAGGCTCATGCCCACTGCCGGTGTCAGATTGCACCTTTCAAGGGCACCACAATTCACCTGCATGTAGCCTTGACTATAGGCTACCACAGATTTGAAAACTAAAATTGCCTACTTATCCCATGGCCATCTCTGCCGAAGTGGCCATCACATTATTTGTCCAGCACTGTTCCAGTGTTAACCAAGCCCTGAGAGCAGCGCCAAACATCTTAAACAACTAGGCAATAGCCGTTTCCGTGAAACAGCTGTTCAGTCCGGGCTCATACAACATTCTAGTTGAGAGCCGCTCTTTTAGGCTTTGGGGATGTCAAACATGCACAGGCCTTTGTACTTGTGCAACAGCTGGTTTTTCGTGTGCACTTGTTCTCGAAGTGTCCGTAGCTGTTCCTGCTGTTGCTCCGGGTTCGTCTCGATACCCGGCATGGCTAGGATCTGCTCCCTCGCCTCCTGGATCTTTGTCTTTAGCTTGTTGAGTTCCTGGTGGATGTCTGGGCTATCTTTGTCCATACTGTTAAGGTAAGCAAGACAGACGTGATTGCGTCATTTCAGAAACAAGAAAAACCATGACATCGGCTAGAACAAGAGTAGGCTAGTCAGCTGTACACTGTGTTGCCTGTTAATCTGTTATGTTGGCGGCAGTCTCTGATGGAAAACTGTTAATATTCAGGCTACCCGAACAACGGTAACGCGACAGCCAACTCGTGATGCCTGCTGCCATGCCACAGCTTGGACAGTCCAGATAAAATGAACTAAACATGTATTTTTTGGGATAAATTGACTTATTAAAATGTTACAGACTTCAAATGTTTCGTACCATTTTATAATGTCGTGAATAAGAGGCAAAAAGGAATAATCCTCCGTCTCCAGCTGGAGTGGAATCGTCGCCATCCTGATCAGCTGTGGTGCTGGTCAGAGGCGCACAGATAACACGTCATCAAGCTTAACAAACACGCTCACCGGCACCAATAAATTCCGAAATTCCTCATGTAGCCTACTGCGTTTACTGTGTGGGTTAAAGATGAAAGTGGCATATTCCCACATATGCTGTTACAACATGAAGAGCTATGCACGTAATGTCAACATCTTGTTAGCATTTTATGTCAGAATTTTACTGTCAGCCAGTGGATTTTCTTTTAGGCTACTGTAGGTTATCCTTTGGCCTGCATGAACTCCTTAGCCTACAAATATAATCGGTAGACGTGTAAATGAAACATTTAAATTACAGTATTTACACTTAAGTGTAGCCTATAAATATTTTTTATATGTAAAATATGAAAATATTAATAATAGACAACATCTAGCGCAGGTTGGAACAATGTTGACTGATAAAGTTGCAGCTCAGATAACAGTGTCAAACAGATCACATGGTTCAACCCTTCCCTCAAGGTAGTTGCACAAGCAAACTCCCAGCATCCTTTGGGATTGTAGAAGTTCTACATGTTTATGCTTGGAGTGTCTCATGTACACATCACTTGACATCTTCATACCTCGTTTGCTTCAGGGGAACAATGAGGATCTAGGCTATGTTCAGCACTCACTATCGCAAAAACACATCCATCACTTGGCCTGCTCACAAGTTAAAGGCAATCAGACAGACTATGCCACTCTGCAGGAAGAGCAGGGCACCACGTGCTGCTTAATTAAATTACAAGAATTAGCCATCTGCGTCAATACGCACAGCAGGTCATTTGACAGTAAGGCATACTAACTTGCTTCACTTAACAAAGTCTTGCTGTCTGTAAAAAGGTTCTCTCTCTCTCTCTCTGTGTCTGGAATCCCGCCCAAGAATCTACCAGCACTCTTGTCTTTATGAGTTTGAAAGCTGGTTAAACATCTGATGTTCATTGAGGGGTGGTTCCCACAGAGCAGGGCACAGTGAGAGGAGAGCAGACTGAACTAAAGATCACACCGTTCGTTCTCCTCACTTCTTATCCGTGAACAAACAGTTTACAGCCACATCATCTCCATCTGTGGAGACTATTGTATGGTCCTGACCCTCAGATTGCTCTGCATTGGATTGTTCTGTAGTTCAGTACACGCAGTGCTGACGTAACTGTCAGTCCTCTGCCCCGCGCTCAGCCGAGCATCTGAATGAGCCTTTGAGACTGAATGCCTCCTTTAGCCCTGGGCACTGAGTGCTCACCTGTCTACCTGCTCAACTGTCTACCTGTTCTGGTGCCTCCTCTGGCTCTGGGCACTGTGTGCTCACCTGTCTACCTGCTCACTTGCCTGTTTGCTCACCTGTCTACCTGCTCTGATGCCTGCTATAGCTCTGGGCACAGTGTGCTCACCTGTCTACCTGCTCACCTGTCTACCTGCTCTGATGCCTCCTCTAGCTCTGGGTCCTGTATGCTCACCTGTCTACCTGCTGACCTGTCTACCTGCTCTGATGCCTGCTATAGCTCTGGGTCCTGTATGCTCACCTGTCCAGCTGCCCTGTCTCTGCTCAGGTGTGGCAGCTGGCTGTCTAGTCTCTTGCTCCACCTCACTCTATCTCTTCTCCTCTGATGTCTGCCTGTGAAAAGAGAACCGAACCTTCATAGCTATCTCTCTGTTTGTTTGTTTGTTTGTTTGTTTGTGTTCTGGCCATCTGTTGTGTTTGTTCGTTGATCTCTCTGTCTGTCTGTATGTGTGCCTGCTTCTGTCTGTCTGTCTGGATGCTTTTGGTGTCTGCCTAGTTGCCTGATGGGAAATTTGCATGACTTTTAAAAATAATTTGCTTCTCTTTCAGTTGACTTTGCTTGTGAATTTGTTGCCATGGGCTCCAACCTATCGCGTCCACTCCAAACATCCAAAGCTTTGCCTGCTATGGTCCTTATGTGTCACATAAACAAATGTGAGTTTTGTTATAGGAACAAGGGGTGCTGAATGAGTTCTGTTGTAGGAACACTGGGCGCTAACTGAGCTGTATCATAGGAACATTGGGAACACAATGAGCTCTGTAATAGTAACATTAGGGCAAAGTTCACTGAATACTGACCAAGATAGAGCAACATAATACGCTACAGTGGGAGCGAATATGAAGAATTCCAGTCTACAGAAGTGGGAGTGTCACACAACATCACAACATAAACTTAATAATCTTTGTATCAGCGTATGAGAGCTGGAATCTGGTCTGCATTGAGGGGGATTTCCCCCCTCCCCCTTTGTGAAAGTAGGACACAGAACTTTTACTCTCTCTGTTTAGGGTGCTACGTGAGTTCTGTTTTAGGAACACTGGGTGCTACGTGAGTTCTGTTACAGGAACACTGGGAGCCAAATCATTTCTGTTGTAGGAACATAAGGGAGCTAAATGAATTCTGTTGTGGAACACTGGGTGCCAATGGAATTTAATTGTAGGAACACTGGGTGCTAACACAGGGTTCTGTCATGTATGAACACAGGGTGCTTAGAGAGTTTTGCCATATAGGAACAGTAGGTGCTAAAAGTTCCATCATGTAGGAACAATGGGTGCTAACTGAGTTCCGTCATAGAGGAACCTGGGGTGCTAGCAGAGTTCCGTCATAGAGGAACCCGGGGTGCTAACAGAGTTCCATCATAGAGGTATGTGGGTGACTTGAGCTGAAATGTGTGCAGTCAGCCGTTTCAGCACTGCCACCTGCACACGTTCCACTGGATATGCCAACCAGCATGGGCCCTGCCTGTGTGTCTGTATGTGTGTGTGTGTGTGTGTGTGTGTGTGTGTTGTGTTGCAACGTGTGTGTGTTTATCATATGGGAGGTGAAATGCAAACATAAGGTGAGATGCTGGGAAACTCAGCGGTGGTTGAAGAGCAGGGTTATTAACTGGCGTTACTGGTGTTAGTGCATGACTGGAATTATTGAATTATTCAGACTCACGTTAATCATTAAGCCAGTCAGTCTCTAATGGTAAGGTGTTGTGTCGGTCTGTATTTTGCCAAAATATGCACCCAAGATGGAGTAATTTCAACTCAGTCCTATATAATGGATGTCCTTATTCACACACACACACACACACAAAATGATTGCACTCACATGGGTACGTGCACGCACACACACACGCACACACAAATAACCGCAAATGGACTCACGTACAGTAGGTACGTGCCGTGCGTGCACCACACACACACACGCACACAAGCGCGGCTATTCATACAGCTCACTAGCGGTTTGACCTGTTGTTCATCCTCTGCCTGCATCATTTCACTGTTTGTTTGTGGTCTTACAAATGACATCACACCAAGCCGTGGCATTTAGCCTCATTTAGAAACACAAATCTGAAATATGGCTTTATTGATATTTCAGTCAACCAGAGAACATTAAAAATAATGATGTGACAAAATGTGGATTAGTTGTCATGTGTTTAATGTGAAACAACATTATTTACTCATAGCATGCTACTGAGTATGAGGATCACACTTGGAGTCCTTGCCAGTTTCTGCTGTGATGGATTCTCCCCATTGAGGCCACTTCTAGCACAGTAGCCCAGACAGCAACATCCAACTGCACACTCTATCTATAGGAAAGTAGATCTGTACACATCCACAGAACACACACATAGAACACACACACACACGCACGTACACACTAACTATCCTCTCTTTTTCTCTTTCTGTTGTCCTAAACCTGTCTACTACCCGCAACTGTTTGCTCTTCTGACGTTTCCTGCTTTTGCATAAGGTGTTGTTGGTCAAGTAGGGGGGTCTTGGTGTTTGTGTGGGTGTATACTTTTGTGTTTGGGGCTTGGTGTTTGTGTGGGTGTTTACTTTTGTGTTTGGGTCTTGGTGTTTGTGTGGGTGTTGGTGTTTGCCTTCATGTGTGTGTGTGGGTGACTGGGGTGTTTGAATCGGTGTTTGTGTGTCTGATTATTGTTGTTTGTGGGTGTTTGCATTGGAGTTTGTGTTTGTGTAAGTGTTCATGTCACATTGGAGTTTGTGTCTCAATCCATTTCTCATGGTTTAATTCTCCTTAAGACAGAAGAGCCATGCTCTATTAAATATTATGCAATACCTCCTTGTGACACATACACTGCCAGATGAAATCAAAAGCGATATGATCAATTTCATGTGTGTGTGTGTGTGTGTGTGAGAGAGAGAGAGAAGAAGATATGACCTAATGGTGACTGCATCACAGGATTGAGGGAAATCTCCCCCACAGATGGTGAACTCATTCCCACAGTTTCCCACATTTACATTTACATTTATGCATTTGGCTGACGCTTTTATCCAAAGCGACTTACAAACGAGGGAGAACATTCAAACTACAACACAAGGGCAAGCTAAGGTAAGAAGTGCTAAAAGTGC
>JAVQKI010345424.1:0-11294 GCA_036025975.1 Nematalosa erebi
TTGCATATAACCATGTTCACTCTGCCAATCATATCTACAAATATCAGTATTTGCTACAGTATACGGACAAATAAATGCAGCAATAAAGCAGCATAAATTCACATGTGGATTTCAACAAAATAAATTGTCACAAAGTACATTTTTAACAACATACATGGTTTTGTTGAAACCACACTTTAACAAAAAACATGGTTTTACACAGGTCACAGAAAGGCTCTGACATGACAAGACTGACAGATAAGTTGCTAGCGCTGAGTCTGGAGTGTGGCGCACTGAGTGGCAGCGGTCTGACTCAGCCTCCCTCCTAAAGGCCTGCAGCTTTGGGCTGAGCTAAACTGACCTGAGCCACTCAGCCACCTGGGGAGCCCTGCCTTAAACACTCTCCTAAATTATGTACCATAAAACGCGCGTCAGGAGTGAGCGAGATGGGGCTGCGCAAACTTCAAACTACTGCAGAGCTTCAAAGCAGACGCCCTTTAAAATGATCACTTTAATATTTCAAGGACACCTCCAACCGCTCACAGTGTACACAAACTCAGAGGAAAAAAAGGGAAAAAGATAGAAACTTCAGCTCTAAGAAGCGGTTCTGTTTTTTTTTTTTTAACACAAGAGGGGGTGTGAAATATTATATAAATAATAAATTACACACACAGCGAGTCATTATGGCACACATTTAGGGCTGTTAGCGGCACAGCGTGCAGCTTGGCGAGACCTGAGGAGCTTGTGATGCCTCTGCAGCTCGTGTCGAAAAGAAGTATAACAGAGACGGAGGCCGACCAACCTGTCAGATACATCTCCTCCCCCTCAGCAAACATCATATGGCATCTGGCACAGCGGGCACAGGTGGGGTGGTAGTGTTTCCCTCCTGCCTACAAGAGGAAGAGGGAGAGAGGAAAGAAAGAGAAGAGGTGAAGAGAGAAAGAGAGTGAGAGAGTATGAGTCAGATGAATTAGAGTAACAGCATACAGTATACACAGAATTGTATATACTTTGATAACCGGTAATGTTAAAACATACTCTGCAGCACAGATAGAATACTAAAATAATACTGAAATTAACACTTTCAGTGCATGCAGAAAAAGAGACAGAGAGAGAGAGAGAGAGAATCCAAATATGGTTACAGATGCTCAGCTAAAGCGCGTCCACAGCGCCTTGCTCTTCTCTTCCAGACCAATTACACAATGAGCCTGTCATTTAGTCAATTGCAGGCATTCGCCACGCGCACCTGCTGCGCTTTTCAAGAAACACCATTTTCACACTCAAACAGCTGCCAAAATTGCACAGACCTTCCTGTGGAACCATATGCCCAGGAGGAGAGTTACCACATCAAGACGGCAGCCAACATAGTGAACAGCCCCTTAATGTTTACAATGGCCTAAATGAGAACAACAATCCAGACAAACAAATCCAGGCACTACTGTAATTGCAGGTGTGGATGTAACCACATAATGTCATAATGTTAATACTGTATAGTCGTAGATGTTCATGTGTAAATTTATGATATGACAGGCAAGTGTACCTCGTGTGTTAGTTCCTGAGTTTTGTGCCCTTTCTTTGGCCATTCAAAGCACATCCTTCCCCTCCACTCAGACTCTGTACTCCCCCTCACTCTGTTCTGGCACAGGAGCTGTCGAAGGACTCTCGCATTTACTGATGATGACAGCACATTAAGGAAAAAGGTCACTATTTTTAGAGGCTCCCAGGCATACGGCCTGATTGTGCGTCATGTCCTGTCTGCGCTCAGCACAATCCGCGATTGATGGTAAAAAAAAAAAAAAAAAAGGGAAACCAAGCCATTATGCACTGGATTGTGTGCACAGCGCTGAGAGACGTCAACGTAAGGTGCTCACCTGACCACTATGTGATGGGCATCCTGCCAGGTGTGTCACTTGACAAATACAAAACATAATTAAAGCTCTATTTTAATCATGTGTCTTTCCATGGAGCTAGAGTTAAAACTCCATGCTTTCTGCCACGGCATTTTGTCCAATAGTTCAGTGCAATGGCTACTTTGTATGCTCATGCCTTACATCTGCAAGCCTGTAAAGTGCAAGTAAGCACTCACTTTACATGTGTCCAGATGCATGTTAAACATGTTTGATGCGACCCCCACATACATTTGCATGGGAAATGAGTACCTTATACTGCAGCAGAGATGAAGAGACTCAGGGGACGCTACAGTAATACTGAATATCAACAAATATGCTTCTCTGCATTTTCTGTGCACACACACACATACACATACACACACAGACACACACAAACATACACACACAACCTGAGGGTGTCAAAAATGTGCTGTCCTTCTTTAGCTGTAAAGAAATGGAAGGTAAGAGTCACTCAACACTGATTCTGTGTGAAAGGCAGAAATCTAAAGTCGTAATGGGGGCTGACACTGTTATGCAACACAAAAATGATACTCAAGATAGAACATCAGGAAAAGAAATACAACCGTCCAAAAATACATTCCCACAATCATCCCACATAGAGACAGCTGCCAAAACTCCCAGTGAAACAAATAAACTGACAGGTCAACAGTTCTGTTTTCTAATAGCCTGGGGGCAGAAAACCCAATAGCAAACTACAGATTCAGACACGCAGGGTGAACAAGAATGGAGAACAATACAGAGAGAAACATCCAGCAGGTAAATGGAGAGTATTCTTCACGGAAGAATCTCATTGTGTATTTACAATGGAGTACAATACTGTACATCACAGATACAGTATTCGGTTGCACAATACAGTACACTCTTCTGCAATGGCACTCCTGGTCAGGCTTGGTCACACATCACTCAATTAGAGCACGCAAACACACACTCACACACACACACACACACACACACACACAGATGAACACTTACCTCAAGAACTCTCCCACTGATGTACCTGTGGCAAGTCTCACACTTTATTCCAAACTGGGTGTGGTAATCTGCTTCACAGTATGGAATCCCATCCCTAAAAAAGGAAAGACAGATCTCTTTTTGCCCAGGCTAAAACACCAGATGACTACATACAAATGAAAACATTTTCATAGCATCAATAACATCAATTTACACATACTATCAGGTTTTTGTGGTTGGTAGTTGACTGATTTTGTCAGTTGACAGTTACAAGAGCAGTTTGAAAACGTGGGTCGTGTTAAACGAAACCTTAACTGAATGAAACTGAAATCGTTTTTACTACCATATCAGTCATCACACTGCCATGAAAATAATCATCACCGGTTCCTATTCTTTGGTTTGTACACAAATCCACATGGATTAGTGAGAATGTACAATGATGTTGCAATTTTTTTTTTTAATAGCGTCTGAAGGGGGAGCTTCCGAGGTAAAAAAAATTGCAGACTTTCCCGGTACCGCTTTAACAGATGTGAATCAGCAATCAGTAATCAGATTCATGCCAATTAAGTATTTTGGAGTACAGGGCTGAGGCTAGAGGGGACACTGGGATTGCTATTTTGAAAAATGAAAAATGAAAAATGATGGCTAAGGCCTTTCTTGTCCACTATATTGCTAAATACAGCAGTCTCTTACTGCAACCTGCAAGTTATACCATCACAATTTCTCCTCAGAGAAAGCAGAGGTGTTCAGCTCTTGACTCAGGTGAAAGTGTATGTGTGTGTGGGGGGGTGAAGGGCTAGCAGGTAAGCAGTGACCCATTTTTTTTTATCAGTTTATTTAATAACTTTTTTCACATGGACCATTTCTCACAGATCAAAGTTTAAGGTGATGTAAATAAATGAGTATGAAAAAGGACTAGCGGTGACCTACTTGCTGATGTATTCTCCAGTCAACACAGTGCCACAGGTCTGACACTTGAAGCAGCTGACGTGCCATTGCTTCTCCAGGGCCAACAGGGACTGGCCCTGCTTGATCTCCTCATTACAGCCTGCACAATCTGCCAGAGGAGAATCAAGCACACACATCACTCCAACAATATACACACACGCACACACACACAGAAACACACACCCTCAGAACAAACACACACACACACGACTGTAACAGAATACACTTAGATTCACGAAAACACACTCTAACATCTCTCAGGACACACACACATGCACACACTCCTCCAGAACTCTTTTTTTCTCAGTCATTTACCCTGTCGGGCAAAAAAATCATGATGAATTAAATGAACTGACAGCAAGGACAAATAGATAAATAAAAAGTGGCCTCTCTCAGGCTGACTTGCTGACTGACTGAGGTGTTGTCGTGTTAGTTTTGTGTTCATCATGTGGAGATGAATGAGCCGTGGCTAAGCTAAGCTGTGCTGTGCTCTGCTCTGCCGTCCCGCGCTGCCTCACAGCACAGACATGTAATTGCATCTGTCGCTGGCCAAGTGGGCCACTGCAGGGATTTATGGGCTGAGATGATTCATGGCCGCGTATGGCACTCACAGTGGAAAAGGTCACCCTCCCATTTGTTCTCATTTAGGCGTCCCACTATGGGCTGGTCCACACCTCTCACCACCTCTCCAGGTGCGAGAGAGAGAGAGAGAGAGAGAGAGAGAGAGAGAAAGAAAGAAAGAAAGAGAGAGACGGAGATGGAGGTCTGTCAGACTGATGAGGGATTGGCTCCCACCCAGCACCGCGTCCATCTTTTTCACCTGACAGCGACCAGCTCCTCCCCACTCCCCAAGTCCCATCTGCCATCTCAAAGCAGTCAGCCACAGGTGACCCAACCGGCCAACCCCTGCGGAAGTCTCCGGTCATCTTTGATCTCTAGGTGCCCGGAAAAGCAAACCATTTAAGCTTCTGTCAGGACACTAACATGGAATACATCTGGTTTGCTTCTAGAACATCTGGTTCAGAGTAATAAGAAGTCATTGATTACTGTGGTCCTTCAGCCTGGAGGGACGTAACGGCAATCAGACAGACCCAGAAGCTCCCTAAAGTCATGACTGACCGACACAATGGGATGTGAAGCAGTTTACCATCTCCCAATGACAAGGCTGAGTATCTTACAGTTGTGAGACCTTGGGAACAGACACAACTGATTATCTCTAAAGGCCTGAGGGCAACTGCACAGATGTGGTGCATTCCATAGTACAGTACACACACACACACACACACACACACATACATACAGAGGACAGCCAACCACTGCTAATCACAATGAAGTGAGATCAAGGTCACCCTTGGGACCACAATAATTTCTGTCAACACTGGACAGCTTTATGTTGTGAAATTACTCCCACAGATAAAAAAACCTCACTATTGATACTCTATGTAGCTGAAAATGTGTATATCATATTTTTTCTCTCGGTCAATGTAAAGAGACTGTGAGAAGATTACAAAGTAGATCCATCAGGAGGATGGCAGCCAGGCAGAACAAGATACAGCCTTTGAAACAGCAATATATATAAAATAAAACTTCCACTGCTCTCCAGCAGTGGTGAGCACTGGGACCCTGTTCTAGTACATGCATGCATGGCATTGTGCTTACGGCTGGGTCCGTGGATCTTGACGGGCTCATTGGTGCTGACAAGGGTGTGGGAGCACTGCTGACAAACACACTTCTTCCCACAGAATGTCACTCGGTCTCCGATGGGAAACGGCTTCCTGTGAGGACAGAAGAAAAGAACCGATATTCATCTTGAAAGAAGAGCAGTCACTTAGTCTTTTCCGGAGACATCTTTTTTACAATAAATGTTCAGCTAAATCTTAACCACTGCCATAACCATATTCCTCATCAAATACCCTAATCCTGCTCAACATTCCTGTAGTTTTGTTTTGATTGTTTGCTAATTGATAACTTGTGAAATGATCCTGGACAAATACATGACAAAAAAAAAATCTTAGACACATGCTAGGCTAGAGGCCCTTAACAGACTAATCGCCCCTCTGGTAAAACATGACATAGAGTAGAGGAGGATTGAGCAAACTGTCAAGAGTACTTTGTGTTAACGGTGTACTACATGTAATGTAAAACACAACGAACAAAAAGCACTGCTGTCAGGGGAGAGCACACTTTCTATTAAAATGCAAATGATGTGCACGTGAGCACTTCAGACGTCTGTGGCTGATAAAAGTGTGCCTCTGGCAGCTATGGCTGAAGTCCTGCAGGGAAACACATTCCCCAACAGGGGGCAGTCTCGCAGGGTTAGACGCAAGGAATTGTAGGCGGCACTGAGTTCCATGTGCTGTAATTCGGTTGAAGTCAGTTGAAGGGCTTTATCAGTGGCTATGACTCTGCAGTAACAAGGAGGCAGAATACGACAGGAGATACACGCACACACACCTATGCACACATGCACGCACACACACACACACACATCTGGGCATCTTTAACCAGCACAGTGCAAACATAAGTGACACTTATACACAGAGTGAACACACACAGAAAAGAAGATTTCACACACACACACACACACACACACACACACACACACACACACACACACACACACACACACACACGCACGCACACACAAACAGAGGTTGTGGGAGTGGTTCTGTGCTCAACCTGGAGCCGGGCCGGTGGCTGGTGACCATGGGTCAGTCCACACTGACCCCCCAGCTGGTGCCTCCTGTGCAGGCCAGCTGCCTTGGGCTGTGACCCTCTCCAGGGGCCCTTCCTTTGGCATTCCTCTGCCATACACACACACACACACACACACACACACACACACACACACATACACTTGCTTACTGCCCAACACACCCAACAGTAGTGTGTCAAAGGAGAGGCCTGAGGTTGTCACCCCTGAAACCTGAGAGGCCACCACAGTGGCCACCAGCCAACCCATAGTCCAGAAATCCCCAACAGGTTCATTCTGCTGGGTGAACATATAAAACCCGTTTTTAACACTACATTGCAAAATAAAATTATTATTCAATCATCTCATCATTTCTTTTGGGTAATTTCTTTGCACATCTGTCCTTTTAGTCACTTTCTTAAGCCAATTGTAACTGTACTGTTGTTTCAACCACTGATACTGTATGTGTACAGTATAGAGTAGCCTACTGTTGTTTATGACACCAGGATGTCCTTTGATACACACAACAGTAGACAGTTAAGAAGAAGAAAAAGAAGAAGAAGAGGAAGAAGAGTGGGCTGCACATTCAGTGTCGGGCAGAAAACCCATTAACATTAAAACAGAGGTCCTTCTGCGCTTCTGTGTTGTGCAATAAAAACAAGGACAGAAACAAAGCAAACGCTCTTACTGAGCAATTTTTCACAGCAGCCAGGGCTATTCCCCACAGACAACAGGGAATTAAAGGCAATCCCCTCAGAGAGCTACGCAGCTCAGGCAAGCTGCCGGGCTGCAACCTCTCGTTTAACTTGCACAGGATGCTTACACTCCTACAGAGACATAGAAAGACAAACACCAAACAAACTCTCTTTCAGATATACGCACACACACACATCCGCATTCACATGTACAGGTACATAAAACACACGTTCATGCACACCTGCTGTGACTTTCCTTTTTCATGTGCATGCATGAAATTCTTTGGCCAGCAGTCAACACACTGTGTGTGGAAAACAGCCTCTAAGTTGAGCGTGCAGTATGTTTGTGAGCACATGCAGTGACACATTCAGGCGAGAACTCAATAATATCCCCATAATACCTCTCTAACAGCTTTCCCTGGAGGCTCTACTGTCTACACTAAGCAAAATACCTGTTGTTGCAAGACTCCCCACACCAATGGCCTGTCTGTCTCGTCGTCTTCCGATCTGCCTTCTTGACAGTCTGTCTGTCTGTCTATCTGTCTGCCTGTCTGTCTGTCTGTCTGTCAGCCTACCTGTCCGTCTGTCTGCCTGCCTGTCTGTTGGCCTATCTGCCTACCTGGCTGTCTGTCTACTGTATCTATCTGCTTATCTGCCAACCTGACTGTCCATCTGCTTGCCTGTATGTCTGCAAGTCTGTCTGCCTGTCTGACTGTCTGGTTGTCTATATGTGTAGTCAAGAACTGTTTCAGCTGCTACCATCTGGCAAGCGATATCATAGTCTTAAGGCTCAGACCACCAGACTCCAGAACAGTTATTTCCACTAAGCGACAAGGCTTATGAACACTGAAACAATGACAACCTAAGCCTGTCAGTCTTTTCACCACAACACTTTCTGTCTTTTTTTTTCCCTCACACATACACAAACACTCTCTCTGAACACTTAAAATACAACATTTATTTACTATCTATTATTTATTTTTGAGGAGCGCAGACACACATTTTACTATCTTATACTAGAATAGTGAGATGTAATGAAAACTATCTTGAATCTTGAATTTTGCTGTCTGCATACTCATCAGCCTGCCTGCCTGTCTGTGAACCAGGGGCAGAATTGGGTGAGAATGCAGAGTATGCCCCTCTTACAGCTGGGATGCCTTCAGGCAGCAAGGGCAAAGCAGCAACTACAGGACCAGTCAGCGTGCTGCCCTATGGTGCTACAGAGCACCACTCGCAACTTCATATTTGTCCCCATTCATCTTCTTCACATGCCATGTGTAGAAAACAGGCTCTCCCCAGACAATAAGCTTTAAATAGCGCGTCCACCTCCACTGTCCTGCAACACAACTGCTCTCGCATCACTTGGCATGCCTCGCATCTCTCAGTGGTGCTGCAGGTAGACACTAGGCCTGAAGAAATGTCTTCCTCTTCAGCTTCTTCTCATGTGCTGACCATTTGTGTGTCTGTGTGTGACACACACACACAAACACACAGAGAAAAAGATGAAGAGGCAGAGAAACACTGAGAGAAAACACAGAGTCTGTGTGTGTTTTGCGTCCTGTGCCTTTGACTAGAGGTCCGCCCTTTTTTTGCCAGACAGTGGCAAACAGAAGCATAAGCGAGGGTGTTCTGTTCACACAGCACCAACTAACTCCGTAACGGCGAGAGACTTAATGTCATAATGCCACCTCTAGCTCCAAGGCACTGCACAAGGTGCCCCAGTTCTTTGTGACAGCAAGAAACATGAGAGCATGTTCCCCCCTGTGTTTGCAAGGCAAACTCTGCTGGCCTGCTCCTTGTCTGCGTCTCTTGCTGAGTGGCCCCATTTCCCCTTGTGTCACACTCAACACCAGACGGTAATGGAGCCCCAAGCTGTCTGGTGGCTAAGGATGTACCTCTCAACCGAACCTAGCGGTTTGTTTACAGGTACAGTTTACAAAGTATACTGTATATATATATATATATACAGTACACAGTCAATCCCAACACAATAGATTACAGTTATTTCCCAATTATAATCTGCCCTGTGCATAAACCTCAGAACAGCGTTTCTACACCGAGTAAAAAAGCAAAACCATATATTGACCTCGCCCATGTATTACTGTAATAGCACCCATGTACAGTATAAACTGCAGTTTACTAAACATTACTTACTGAGTCAGGCCATAATTTCATTGGATAGTAAAATGAAGAAAAGAAATACATTCCCTCGTGTAGACCTCCCCTAGGCATTACTGTAACCTTTCAGATGAAGACATTTAGCAAAATCCATGTATTATCCTCTGTCAATATGTGGAGTAAAAGGAAGATATGTTGAAATATATTTTTAAAGTCAGAGGCGCTGGGTTTGGATGGGGGCTGTTGTGATTGTCGGTAATGACTGTTTACCTGCACTGGCTGCAGACGAAGCACTTGGGGTGGTAGGTGCGGCCCAGGGCTGAGACCACCTCTCCCGTGATGAACTCACCGCAGCTGTCACACTGCGTGCCGTACAGCCTCTGGTAGTCTTCCGTGCAGATGTACTCGCCGCTTTTCTGGAAGAATCCGGAGCGTGCCAGGTCGCAGCCACACACTGCAGGCACAGACAGAGGTTAATGGCCTCCAGCAAAAGCAATATATATCGGAGCCAGGGTTATAAACAGGATGGCACTTTTTTTATAGCACCAGCAAACAAAACACACACAAAAAGATTCCACAATATTTCCAAATGTCATAATACCAAGCCACACAAAACAAAAGCACTGAGCACTTTAAGAGAGTGCAATGCTACTGAGAGATTAATGGCTTATATATATCTAGGTAATGCCTCACATCCTGTAATCTATTGAAGAGGATTTGAAAGGCAGCTAATGTATGACTAGATGTTTAACAACACAAAGGCATTTATTCTATTGCTTGGTATATGCGTACTGTATAGCTGGCAGTGCAATGCTTATGTCGCTGCATAATTTATAAGGAAATCTAAGGTAAACCCATTAAATAAATGGCCTTTAAATCTATCTGAGGAGATTGGATCAATTCACCAGCTACCATTCAGCCGTTTTCCTGAAATGTTAACTGATCCATTTAAAATTATCTGCCAATCTGTCTTTAGGAGAGACACGCTTTGCAAAAACAGTTGCAACCGAGAAGCGGTAAGGGAAACAAAACAGCAATAACTCGATAATATTTAACATTCAGATCTCACAGTGAGTGTAACCGCAGCAAACGCACAGAACAAATAGCTTAGCTTTCACAAAACATAAGGACTAACAGTAACATAGAAAACATTGTTAATTCTGAGATCAATTTTTCAAAGTTTCCAGAGCACTTCCAAAGTAACAAGTCACTTGGAGCTTTACCAATCTGAGGTGAGCTGTACAGACATTGGTGACAACAAACTTGTTTGTTATATGTATTCCAGCAACTGTGTACTAGGAGCCATCAGTCTCTGCCTGCAGGCGTGAACCCTATCCTGTCACTTCTGATTGCACCTTCGTTGACCCGGAACGCTGTCTAAATCCTTATTGCATAATGAATTTAACACCATTAAACAACGCATTCACAGGAGGCGGTGAGAGCTCGCTGTAATCTTAGGTAACACGCATTGTTGGGACTGTGTGTCGAGCAGCTATCACAAATAATTAGCGAAAACAGACACATTGCCAGTCAGTGTGTGTGTGTGTGTGCGTGTGTGTGTGTGTGTGTGTGTGTGTGTAAGTGTGTGCATGTCTATGTGTGAGTGTGTCTCTGTGTGTGTATGTGTGTGTGTGTGTTTGTGTGTGTGCGCGAGTGTGTGTATGTCTATGTGTCAGTGTGTCTCTGTGTGTGTGCATGTGTGTGTCTGTGTTTGCGTACATCTTGTAACACTGCTGTAGCACCAAAAGTCGTCCATGACTGTGCAGCCAACGCCTCCTCTTTGCCTTCTCTCCATCTCTCTCTCTCTTTCTCTCTCTCTCTCTCTCTCTCTCTCTCTCTCTCTAGCCTCATCCTCTTCCTCTCTCCCCACCCCCACATCATCATCTCCTCTCTTGCTCGTCTGCCTTCCCCTTGGGTGTGAAACCTGATCCACTGTGCTTCGTCTCTCACGCAGCCGGCTGGCGGCAACACGCTGCAGCATGTACATCCTCAACTCCCATC
>JAVQKI010345453.1:0-10289 GCA_036025975.1 Nematalosa erebi
TAAACTCTTAACACAGCAATACACCTGCATTACACAATTAGATAAACAGTAAGTTTTATTATTTATTTTATCATTAAAATTTCTCTGTATTCATGCTAATACCACCAAAACAAAGACAATATGGCTATAAATCAAATAATTCTACCAAACACGGCATGTTTTTTGTTTTTTTTTTTGTAGTCAGTCACAGTCCACTGACTTTCAAAATACGAACAAATCATAGCATATCTGAAACTGCATTTCAAATCCATGACTTTTCAAAACCCTGCTTCACATCAGTATGTTAACACCGTCAACTTCTCCAACTGCACTTGAAATTGGAGATGGTTTGTCTATTTTTCCTTTCCTTTCTGTCCAATTATCTGGTCAGTGTTTATTCAAGAATTACACTTATCATATACAGCCACTGTGCTGCTGTAGTTGCCGAACTAAGGGTTTTAAACTGTGTTTAAGGTTAAGGACATTAGAATCCCATTTCTGGCACGCTGTGTGCAAGCATTTGCAAAGAAGATATAAAAGATACATCATTTTGGTGTTGGGGTGTTCTTGTATGTAAAAAAAAGTTATAGAATGTATATTATAGAGATGCATTCATTGCACTTACATTTATGGCACAAGCAAATTAATCTTTACATTTACATTTAGCTGACACTATTATCCAACGCTCTTGCCAACTATCAATTACATCAGGGTCCATTCCCCTTGAGCAACTTTGGGTTAAGTGCCCATTCAAACCCACAATTTCCAGGCTACTAGCATGCTAGCCGATGGTGTGTGAATTGCATTTAGAGATTTAAAAATGAGGCTTAAGATCGGGCAAAGGCTTGTTAGCGATTGAAAAAAACTGCAAGTTGAATCAGACATGAATTGTATTCCCTCTCCTGAGGCATATTTATTTTCATTCTAGATATATAAATAAATTACTGACTTACTTACTGACATTCTGGGTTGCCTGAATGTCTTGATGGTGTTCTAGATGGTTCTTTAAAGATCTGTCCAGAAGAGATGCTGAGAGGCACCTGCTCGCTCCTGCCAACAAGCCAGGGGCCTTCCTCATTCGAGAGAGTGAGACAACGGCTGGTAGGACTCGCCATGACACTTGTACACCGTAGAACCCTTAGCCTGTCTCACAAAGCCAATAAAATATCAGTGGGCAATCCAAACCCTAACCCTGTTTTTGTGATCCTTCACAGGGACGTTCTCTTTGTCCCTCAGAGACGTAGGCCATGACAATGCTGACATAATCAAACATTACAAGATTCGCAACCTTGACAGTGGAGGCTTCTATATTTCCCCTCGGATTACATTCACAGACCTGGACAAACTGATCCAGCACTATAAAGGTGAGTCTTGATGTTCCTTACACATTGTCTCTGTTTCGAGTGCCCAGCATACTATGTGAGTCTCTTCTAATGCAGGACAGCCAAATGGACTGTGCCGGAAGTTGGGACAGCCGTGTGTGAAGCCCAAAGTCCAGACGCCCTGGGACAAAGATGCCTGGGAGATCTCCAAGAGCACCCTGCAGATGGTGAAGAAACTGGGTGCAGGGCAGTTTGGGGAGGTGTGGATGGGTGAGTTTTTGGTGTCTTATATGTGTGGGTAAAGTTGATAAAGTGAATGAGAGAGAGAGAGCGAGAGAGAAAGAGAGAGAGAGAGAGAGAGAGAGAGAGAGAGAGCAGAGGCAGGTTTGTTTATAGATGTTTACAAGCGATTTAAAGTGCTGTGCTCTATGATGTCTGTGTGTAGGTGGGTGTGGGTGCGTCTGCATGAGTACGGCTGGGTGCCTGGCTGTTTTGGTTGCTTACCACAGTCACATTGCTGAGAATAGTCAGTGAAGCAGACCACACTTCCTTTTTCTTCCACAGAGCTGGCATGCCCAAAGTTACTGTCAACTAAATGACGTATTCATTCACCCGTCCAACTTTATGTTGTCCTTTGCCCTCTCTCTCGTTGCTAACAAGTAGCCTATTTGAGGTTATAGTGCAAGATAAACCAGTACTGACAGATATTTCTTATTAATGATATTCATATTTGAGCTTCAGTGTTTATTCTCTCTCTTTTCTACTTCAGCCATCTACAATAACTCCACTAAGGTGGCGGTGAAGACCCTAAAGGAGGGGACCATGACTGTGGAGGCCTTCCTGCAGGAGGCGGAGCTGATGAAGGGCTTGCAGCATGATAGGCTGGTCCGCCTCTATGCAGTGGTGACCAAGACTCCGCCCATTTTCATCATCACGGAGTTTATGGCCAATGGTACTCACACACACTGGGATGTTGTTTTCTGTAGTGGGAGACAGCCTGCCATGAGTACTTTTCACGTCATCATGCCTACGCTGTGTTTTTATTCAAAACCATAGTTCCTAGTCTATGCAGTACTTTCAATTTTCCACCATAGAGTACTAGTATGACAAGTAACGAGGTCATGATCATCAAAATAGTAACAGGGGAAAAGCTGGGGGGAATTCACAGACAGTGAATGCTACTTAAATCGTCTACATAGAAAACTCAACCTTGCACCTGGATGAGATCTAACACACACACACACACACACACACACACACACACACACACACACACACACAGAGTATACACCTGATAATGCCTTCTACTTGACTTTCAGGGAGTTTATTAGATTTTCTTAAGAGTCCAGAAGGGAGGAAGATACTTCTGCCCAAACTCATTGATTTCTCCGCACAGGTAAGAACTCACAGGGAGACTCGGCCTAGTTTTGTCAGAATTATCCACTATCTAGGATGAATAGACCCTATGAACCTGAGTTTATCTGTCAGAACCTGTCAGCCTGTGTTGTCAGAGTGTAAATTTGGTGTTAAAATATTTGCATGTGTGTGTGTTGATGGGGTGCATAAGTTCCCTTATTCAAGCTGAGGTAGAGGAAGTGGAAAAGTGAAGAGCTGTCATGCAGAAAGTGGTCGTAACTGTGTGTGTGTGTGTGTGTGTTTGGGCACATGTGACAGATTGCGGAGGGCATGGCCTACATAGAAAGGAAGAGCTACATTCACCGAGACCTGCGTGCGGCTAACGTCCTGGTGTCAGAGAGTCTGCTGTGCAAGATTGCAGACTTTGGCTTGGCACGCGTCATAGATGATGACATGTACACGGCCAAAGAGGGTAAGGCTGGCCAGGGAGCAGTTCTCCTGCTGCTTCATTCCCAGTTCCAGACTCCAAGTGGTTTTAATGGGGCCACTTCAAACTGGGAAAAGATGAATGTCTTCCCAGTGTCTCTAAGCCCTGAACCCTCCAAGGCCTCACTGGCATGGATCATCCAGGGCAGAGAAATCTGTGAGGGTTCAGGGCACAGGGTTATGGTGGACAATGGGATTGAGCCTTTGTCTGAGCCAAGCTAATTAACACTGTTATGTGTTTGTACACCCTCAGTAACTTGGGTTATCTGTGTGATGAAAAGTTAAAAAGTTAAAAAATTAGATTTTTGTTGCCAATTGACCTCAAGCTCCTATTGTTGTCTCTTCCAAGAGTTGTATTTTGCAATGACCCTGTCCCCAACATGCTGTGTTAAGCATTAACCAAAATAGCCTGTGATTTAATGGATCTCATGTAGTAAACTAAGTCTGTGCTACCTGTTTTTTACTGCTGAGACCAAAGACTTTTATCAAGCCAGACTTGACAGTGAAGTCTATTGTAATCTCAGGGGCCAAGTTTCCCATCAAGTGGACAGCTCCGGAGGCAATCAACTATGGCTCTTTCACCATCAAATCAGACATGTGGTCCTTTGGCATCCTGCTGTATGAGATTGTCACCTACGGGAGAATGCCTTACCCAGGTGAGATGGCTGGCTTTGGAACCCCCATCAGGCTTGCTGCTTTTTGGGAAGTTTGTGTTGTAGGAGAGGGCTGGTTAGGAGAATGGTCCACTCTGTGAGACCAGTCTTACCAGAGCACTGTCTGCCATCTACTGACTAAACCATGCAACTGGATAAATAAATAAAATGTATATTAAATGCATGTTCCCATGTCAGTAAGTCAACTGTGCTGGAGTTGATTAGGTAAAAGAATTGCTAGACAAACAAAATTGTTTGTAATTTTGTAATTATAATGTGTGTTTGAGCTTTCAACATCCTCTGTTCCCCAACTCTTTCTAGGGATGAGTAACAGTGAGGTGATGATGCAGGTGCAGCGTGGATACAGGATGCCGTGCCCAGAGAACTGCCCTCGAGAGCTTTATGACGTCATGCAGACCTGCTGGCGGGGCAAGGCAGAGGACAGACCCACGTTTGAATACATGCAAAGCGTCCTGGAGGACTACACCACTGCCACTGAGGGCCAGTACCAGCACCAGCCATGAGAGGGCAGCAGAAAGACCAGAGCTCGTTCAGAGCCATTTTCAACTCTGTGACTGGGACAATAGTACAATTGCACTGGCAGTGGCGCCAATTCTTTTTTTAGATCTGAAGTTTTGCTTGTTACCATGTTTGTACCCAGTAACAAAAACAGAAGAGATCACAGTCATCATAGTCTTCCAATCTGATCTAGCCTAGCAAGACTTCCAGGCATAATGAGAAATACAGACCTGTCAGTTTTTATTTAAAGGACCTCTCTGCTAATGTTTATATCAGTTTGAAAGCTGCCAATTAAAACATCTTTCCTTTTATCCAAGACAAATATCTCATTTGCTTTTTAGACAAGTGGTTGTCACAACACAAAAACATGCCGTTAGGTCCCAAAGATGCAACAATATTTGTAATTACAAATTCAGCGTATCCAGTGTAAAGTTTAAAATTGACTATTTATTAAAACATGTATATAGTGTATAAAAGTCCACGCTAAAAAGTTCAAACCCACATCCCCGAGGTAAACAGCAATGCTGCACTAGTCGTTCAGACAGGCTTCCTCTTCAGTGATGGCGTGGACCGGACCGAGCGTTTGAGGGTGCGGCAGAGAGTGGCACTGCGTGGCGACGTCACCGACTCTTTAATGTTGGCCAGGAGGCCTCTGCGTGGCCTGGACTGCTCCACGGGCGCCTGGGAGAGCTTGGCCAGCTCCTCCCGCAGAGAGGTCAGCTCCGCTGCCTTCTCGGTGACATCACACTGCAGACGCTCCGTCTCCCTCTCCTGGACAGCAGGAAAAAGGAGTGAAACTGTTTCAGTTGCTTAAAAACACGAGAATCTTCAAAACATTGAAGGCTCAACATAGGATTTATTAGAGGTTACAGTAATAGATAATAATCAATTATTATTACACTAATATTAAAATAAACATATTGTTACCTGATATGCCAGTTTGTTCTGTAGAGTTTGAACCAGGGCAAGCTTTTCCATGTAGCTCTCTCCAGCCTCTTGCAGAGTGTCATTCAGCTCAGTGATCCTGCTCTCCAGAGTCAGGATTAGCTGTGGAGGGGGAAGAAAATGTCAAAGCACAACTCACAAAAGAACAAAAATCACTTTCTTCTGAACACTAGTGTGAGGTTCTCATGTTCTCCCACCTCTTGCTTTTCACAGCACAGTTTCTCCATAGCACACTTCTCTTTGTAGAGGAGTTTACATCTCTCAGCTTCAAAACAAGAGAGCCAGTGAGTGATTATGCATAGGTTCTTAAGCAAGGCAAGTCTTTCGAACTTGAATTCATGATATTTTGTATGAGTATACACACCGCCTCCATCTTGAGCAGGGCTCTCTTCGTGGATGGTCTGGGTGGAACTCTCCTGAGTGGGAGTGAACACGGAACCCATTCTAGAACCAGTTTCAGAACGCCGCAGTTTCTCCTCCACTTCACTCAACCTGCTCTTCAGCTCCTGAATGGAGTCAATTCACAGCCTGTCAGCATGGACCAATAGGCCACACGGTCAGCTGCCATATATGGATTTGGTTTACCTGCTCCCGGCCCTGTGCAGTGTTGTACTCCTCGATGGGGATGTAGTCCTCCTCCATCCTGTCCATGGCGCACTGGTAGGCATGCTCTTTTAGGGCGTCCTTGTACAGCTCAAACGTGTTCTCCAGCTTCTCTTCATAACCGTCCTTCAGCTCTGCGATCTGTCGACTGACACCAGATAACACACACACACACACAGACACTTCCCCTCAACACTTTAAACAGTAGCAGTTGAACCCTTCATGTTGGTACACGCTCCTACCTGTGTTGTTCCTCGCTGTCCATGAGCTGTTGTAGCATGGCGTCTCCCATCTCCTTGCGGATCTGAATCTCTTGGACAAGGTTCTTCCTCCGCTCTGCAAGCAGCTTGGCCCGCAAACTCTCAATAATGCCAAATAGCTCCTTAGCATGAGACAAGCCAAAGATTAGCAAAATAGCTCCTAAGCATGAGACGAGGCCAAAATTAGTCTAATAATCAACTCAAGAGGGCAAATAAGGCAGAAAAGCAAGACTGCAAAGGTTGAGATGGCAATTTAACTCACAGTTATTTCTCTAAAAATAAAATTTCCTCTCCAGCATAATTTACAACAGCAATAATAGCAGGAGTTACCTCCTGAGGCAGAATGGACATATCTGCATCATCCTCCCCATCCAAGAGCTCTTCCTCTGATAGGTAGTTGTCCACAGCCTGCTGGTCAATCACGCCATTTTTCACCAGTGGTTTGCCATCCCGCCCAACCAGCCGGGGAGCCAGAGATTCCAGAGAACGAGGCTGAATCACCTGGACTACCTGCATCAGAACCATAATGAGGGAATCCACGGGAAACGCGAATCATGCTTTGCATGCTGTGCCTTCATAAGAATACAGGTCATTGAAAGTAGAAATTACACTACAACAGAAATCTCCTGTCCACATTATAGTTACTAGTTAATTTGTGACCTGATGTGTACACCATATCTCTTGTGACATACCTGCTGAGCAATAGCCGAGAACTTCATGACATTGAGGGTCTCATCATAAGTGGAAGCACACTGGTTGATGTTGACAATCATGGAGGCCTTCCCCCTCCCACAAAACACGCCCTGGAAGAGCCTTGTTAGTTTGCTCTCCCGAAACGGGACGTAGCCACTTTTTACTCTGAAGGAGTGAGAATTGCAGAATGGGAGAAATAATCAATTTGCACTATGATAAAAAAAAAAAACAAAAAAAAAAAACACAATAGATCACACTGAAGTCACAATAGAAGAAAAACAGCAGTTAATTTTGAGAGCTACCAGCACTAGAGCCCTCCATCACTTCTAAAGGGAAATCTGAAAGTCAAGTGGGCCATTTGTGAATAGTAAACGGAAATACCCATTGTTTCTAAGTGCTGCAATACATTTGCCTAGGATGAGCAAAGAGGTGTTGATGTTTCCTGCTTCCTTCAGACGCTCCCCAAATGTCTTGGTTTTGTTGCATCTCTCAGAGCCGGCGAGGTCACATAGGGAGAGCCTGAGGGAGCAGGGGGGAGAGAGATGATCCCAGGTCAGTTAAGGGAGCTGAGGAACCCCCTCCACCACCCCATCCTCAATCCACACTACTCACTCGGATATCCCTTGGACCTCAGTCCCATCAATCCGCAGGAGTTTGATGGTAAAGATACTGTGGCTGAGAGGGAAGAGCAGCACAGGAAGCAGGGTTAGGTGGAATTTAAAGCATGCACTTATGGCTCATGGTACAATGCAGTGCTGGTAGAATAAATGCATAGCACAACAGTAAGTAGAAGAGGTGCGTGTAGTTTGTGCCTTCTACTAGAGGACTGGTTCATCTTCGTAGAGGCAGCACTGCGGTTCTTATTCCCAACACGCAACACCTTGCACGCCTCATCGGAATTATGAATATTAACCCATCTTAGATCTGCAAACACACACACAGCCAAATCAGCACGAAACAACCTGCAGTACAACTTCAAAAATTCAAGCCATGGAATGAAAAACAAAAGAGAACACGCTAGACAAATGAACACCTCGAACATAAGAGTTGCCATTGCTGTCATCACACACACGCAGTGAAGGCCGCTTCTTGGTCTTTAAGTTCTGTGGCTGCAGGAGGTCATAGACCTGCTCATTATAGATCTCATAGAAAGCTACCCACACACAGAACTGTACATGTAAATCCTCCGCAGATGATTCTAGAAACCAGAGATAAAACAAGGCAAAAGGGAGATTAAAACAAGTCAAGCGAATATTTAAAACACATAAAGAACAGCCGAACATTTCCAAATGTCCAAAGGTTTATTACCTGTCTGGTCATACGAGATGCCTGAAAAAGACAAGCTGGAGACAGACGATGAAGAACTGCTTCTAGACCGACCCGTCCTCTGAGGCTCAGCATCAGACTAACAGACAGACAGACAAACTAACTACATTCAATCACAACAGCTCACAGTTCATTCCCATTAAACACCAACTTCATTAGGCATCAATGGGAGTTGTGTATTTAAGCGCACAAGACAGAAACAATTCATTTCAAATAAACCTCTCTTAGAAGACTGAAGAGAGCAGCTTTGTTGAGCTTCTCCATTTTCAGCTGGTCTGCGTCAAGCCTCTGAACATCGCTTCCAAGATACGGCCTCATGTCCATGAGAAGGTACTGACGACCACTGATGTGCCGGAACACAATATCCAAAGCCCGGGGCAAAATACCAGGGTCCTTGGTTGAGCCTGTAATAAATGTGGCATACATTTTAGATCATTAATGTTTTGCACAAACACAAAACACACACACACAAAACACTGCTCTGTATTTTTCCTTTTACCCTGAATAGTGTGCGTTTTGCCTGCATTGGTCACGCCATAGCTGAATAGCAATGAATTTTTCCCTTGCAGAAAGTTCTGCACCTGAGACCTCACTGTGCCATCAAAGACCTCTGCTTGGCCCGCTTCATGTCCAAAGATCTGAAGCAAACCCAACACAAAGAATATGTGTTATCTGTAGCACACCACCAATGTTCCTGATCGTATACTGTCAAGGACAAATACCTGTGTAAAGCTGAACTTATGCATCGACTGGCCAATGCCTTTCTCACTGTTTTTCATACAGGCAGAGCCTTTGGGTGCATGAAGCACAACAGTTTCTGCATCTTCCAGAACAATACAGCCCTGAAACAGATTAGCAAAGACATTGTTGATAAAAGGCCCAAGGCTCGGTCCAGAATAGTGATATTGTCTGATACGTAACATTCATATACCCACCTGATCCTCACCACTGTTCAGCTCCTCTTTAGAGAAAGGTCTCACCCGCAAATACACCCGGAGCTGTTGCTGCCCTGGACTATCAATTACTTCACTCTATGGCAAGGTATGGGCAGGAAGTGTTAAAAGATTGTCACAAGAATTTATAATTTGTGAGAACAGCACATTTTAATTCAACTTTCAAAATTCTTGAAGGCCATCAGTACATCTGCTCCGCCTGACAAAAATGGACCTACAGTATAGGATCTTAGCATTTAAAGCTTGATCTGATGAGCAAATCCTTATACCTGTACGGAGACAATGGAGGAGATGCCGGAGAGCTCTGGTAAAGCCTTATGGCATGGCTCACATAAGTCATTGCAGGTCGACTCCATCGCTTCCAGGATATTTCCCTCATGTGTCAAATCCATTACTGTTGTCATGACTATCTGGAAAAAAAGGATCTCACAATCTGGAGTGACAACAATATCAAAAGGTTGTGCATTTGTTTGCTGAACTTACCAAGAGCTTTGGTCAGACAAATTTGATGGTATTCCAGAAAATGAATAATCGTATTTACTTGGTGTGCCAACCCTCCAAATATACTAGAGCATACAAATACACAAACAAAACTGAGTACTTATTCCTCATCCACTCACAGACACCACAGTTTAGGTGCATACTCTGCCAACACTGATCCAGTTCCAATTGTCTTCAGGTAGGTTACCCAATCCAAAAGCCTAATTCATTAAACTCATTAGTAATCCCACCTGGACTAACTCAGATTTGCTGGAGCGCAGAGCAAGCACACTGGGGCAATCAAACTGGGGGGGGGTCTGTCTGACATGTAATCACTAGGAATATTCAGGCAAACTTTTTTGTCAGGACATGCCTATTTAATACCCTAATAAAGCTCTCTATTTAATACCCTAATAAAGCTAAGTAGATCAAGGCCTTTGGCTATGACTCACTGTAATGTACTAGGTCTATAATGTAATAGGTCTTTTAAGGAACCATGTTATTAGGCTTCACTTTTCAGAAATAGTAAGGATGCTTTTTACATTAACATTGTGTCCAGCGGCACAATCTGTAAATCGTCTACTGAACGTTATCAAACTTGACTGAATTCTCATGTTATGGAACATTAACCTCAGGTAGTTATAGATGGTTGATTAGTCACTATAAGTTTTAAATAGTCCTTATGCAAATAAGCCTACATTAAACTACCAACAT
>JAVQKI010345468.1:0-7500 GCA_036025975.1 Nematalosa erebi
ACTCTCACACACACACATATGCACATGTGCATACTTGCATATAAACGTGCATATACATATACACACACACACAAAGACAGAGAGACACAAACACAAACAGCCACACACAATTAAACTAACTACAACATATTCATCCCCTTAAGATAGTACGCTCAACATTGCAGAGTTCCTCTAATTTTCCCCATTATAGAACAAGTTTTCCAAGAGCACTAATTTATATCGGCCTGATTTGAAAAAGCCTTCTTCCTAATCCATACATACTTCCTTAGAGCCAAGCAGTAAAAGTGTCATCACCATAAGATGGGCTTGGCCCCGGCGCATGGAAGCTGCTGGATGGACTTAAATGAATTCCCAAAGCTCCTCTATTTCTCTTATTATCCTCCTTACACACAAGCATGCGTGAGTGTGTTTGTGAGTGTGTATGTGTGTGTGTGTTTGTGTGTGTGTCTACGTGTGTGTATCCATGTGCAACTGCATTTGTGAATGTGAGTATGTTGAATATATGTGCTGTATGCTGTGTGTGTGTGTGTGTGTGTGTGTGTTTGTGTATATGTGTGTGAGTGTGTGTGTGTCTGTGTTAGTATGTGTGTGTGTGCGTGTGTGTGTGTTTGCGTGCACCTAAACACATGTGTCTGTGTGACTAGGAGTGTGTGAATCAGCTTCAGAGCCAGGAAAGCCTCAAATCCAGGTTCACTAGAGCAAATGGCGTAGAGCGTCTGTCTGTGCGTGTGTGTGTGTGTGTGTGTGTGTGTGTGTGTGTGTGTGTGTGTGAATGTGTGCGCGCTCGTGTGTAATGCCACGGTCAGCACACTCTTGAGCCCCCCTTATACATCAGCTAGCATTTCATTTTTCATTAGCCTCACCACTCGGCCCCATTTACAATCCCCATTTCCTCTCCGCTAGCTCGGCTAATCTTCCAGTCATATCCATCAAGCCAAGGCGTTTATCTGTAGTGATTTGGAGTAGGTGTAAAGGACACTCTATACGTGCTCCCTGTCCATCATCTCCATGACCTGTGTGCTATTAAGGTCCTTGTTTTACCAGAGGAGCTGCACAGCCGCTGATCCGCGGCAGGACTTTGTGACATTTTTATCGGGGAGATGGGAATCTCATTTTCGGTTCTGAGTGGGCTGTGCAACGTTTTACAGAGTGTGTGTGTGTGTGTGTGTGTGTGTTGAGTTTTAAAAGCCCATATGAAATATGTCCATTCTCCAGGTCTGATGTGCTCGAAGGGGATTCTGGTGTCCCGGCGCTGACATGTAGATGGAAAACGGGACACGAAGATGTGCCCCTCTGGAGCTGCTCACAACTCCCCCTCAGGTGATCCGAGACGGGAACATCTGCAGACGGTTAGGAACGTCAGACGGCATTCAGGCTTTTATAGGAGAGGAGGGAGGAGGAGGAGGAGGAGGTGGTGGAGGGGAGGTGAGGAAGAGACCGGAGGGGAGAGGAAGAGGAGTGAAGACCTGGGCCTTGTGTGTTGAGTCAGGTGTAAAACAGTTAGAAGTGTCAGACAGAAATCAGGTTTTTACTAGGCTGCTGATGGAGGAGAAGTGTGTGTGTGTGTGTGTGTATGGGGGGTGATAAAGGAAAACATAGGCAGCGTGTGTTGGGTCAGGTGTAAAACCACTTGTCCAAGAGAAGTTCCAGACATGGGGGGAGCGAAATCTGTAGCTCACGTGCGCTGAGAAGCTGGAAAAATGTTCATTCTTATTGACGATATCACCTCGCAAATTGGTTTTGGTTTTGCAGAATGTTGAAATTTGTGACCCAACAGGCAATACATTTAAATCCCTCCCCTCTGTGATACTAAAGTGCCTGGGACTGCTCATGGCTAAGTAAAAGCGTCAGTTTGGGCTTTTGATTTTGGATGATAAAATCATGATAGTTTAGTGCAAACAGAAAGCAAGAGAACCAACATGATCAATTTATGGAGATGATAATAAATATGAAAATAAATACACTGATGAATAGATAGATAGATAAATAGATATAGACAAATAGACAGATTAATATACAGTAATCATGGACTCCACCTACAGTACAGTATGTTTTGTTATGCTTTCTTTCTATTTCACCACGTTCTGCTTCATGTATTGGTATGTAATATAATTATGGCAAGTATTTGTTTGTATTGTATGCCAGTGGTATAATGTACTGGCAGCACAGCAATGCCAGAAAATCTAGTTTAAAGCTGAATTAGTGTTGGAGACCCTTGAGAGAGAGAGAGAGAGAGGGTACCAAAGCCAAAGGTATTGGCCAAAATCACAAACCTGGCTCCGGGAACCTGGAGAACCCAAAGACAGACATTATGGAGACAGAGCCCCAGCCACACCCTAACAAACACACACATAGACACACACACACACATACACATACATACATACCTACACACACGCTTACACAAACATATACATCCAGGCCTTTCAATCTTCCTGACACAGATGACTGGCATTCTACTTTTTTCTCTGTATCTCTCTATTTCTCTCTCTCTCTCTCTCACACACACACACACAAACACACCCTCTCTCCCTTCATCTCTAAAGTCTGTCAGTTCTTCTCTGCTGTGTTTGTGTTGGAGCTCAGTAAGGTGACCTGGACCCTCACCAACACTGCAGCAGTGGGCCAATCTCGTTATGGGTGACGGGAGTCAGATTTAAAAGTGCTGTGTGTGCGTGTGTGTGTGTGTGTGTGTGTGTGTGTTTCAGCAGGCTGTTCTCATACATTGATTTCATATGTGTGTGTGTGTGTGTGTGTGTGTGTCTGTCTGTCTATGTATGCATGTGTCTGCATTTCTTCAGGCATTCAGTTGTGTGTTTGTGTGTGTGTGTGTATGTGTTTACACAAGTGTCTGACAATTAGCATAAATAGTTATTGGGGTCGTGTCCGTGTACATGTGTGCATCTCTGTATGTGCGTGTATTTATGAGTTGTTTCTCTATAAGGCCTTTAGTGAAGGCCATCTGCCCATTGAACACTGGATACACCACAGCAATAAGAAGCAAACGTCAAACAAACCCTCAAGTTCAAACACACACTGAGTCGGGTTGGTGGGCTTTTGAGGAAAAACAAAAACATAGGCAAAGAGAGAGCTTGAGACAGAAAGAATGAAACAAACAAAGAAGGACAGACAAAAAAAGACACAACGAAAAAGACAAAATAAAGGAGAAAAAAGAAGAACAGAGAAGAGTTTAGTGCAGTTATGTGATGTTTGCATGTGTGTTGTATTAATGACAGTGCGCTGCACTGGCCCCATGAAAGAGTGTAGCGTGTCTTCTCGTGGCAACATGTAGGGGAGGAGCAGTGCGGCAGCCGTCGGCACGCATGTGTTTCCAATCGCAGGGGTCAGAAGGGCTTCTCCCGCCGAATGACCCCTGGTCCACTCAGACACGCCCGTGCCGGGCCGCTCACGCCATACCCGCACTCTGCTCAGGATGAGGACTTCTCATACTCCTCTCTCTCTCTTTCTCTCTCCCTCTCTGTCTCTCTCTCTCTCTCTCACACTTGAAAATTGGAGAGAGGACCTACGTCATGCACACATTCTCTCACAGCACATACACACATTCTCTCACAGACACTGTCACACATATACTGCACATGCACAAGCTCTCTCTCTCTCTCTCTTGCTCTCATACTCTCTGTTTCTCTTAGAACTCGGCATCTCTTTCAGATCCTCACATATCTCTCTGTCAGCTCTCCCATTCCTCTTTCTCTTTCCCTGAACTCTGTCTCTCTCAACCTTTTCTCTCTCAATCTTTTTCTCACTGTCTCTAAGAATTCTCTCTTTCTGAGTACCCTCTCCTCTGAACTCTCTTCTTTCTCTCTCTCTCTCTCTTTCTTTCTCTCTCTCTTTGAACTTGTCCTTCTCAGCTCCCCTCTCTTGTTCCATCTCTCTGAACTTTTCTCTCTCTCTTTCTGAACTCAGTTGCGCTCTTTTCCCCTTTCTCTCTCTGTCTGATCTCTCCCTCTCTCCTTCCTTCTCAAAGCTTTCTCACCGTCTCTGTGGATACATAATCCTCTTCACTGCCTCTCCTTTTCTCTCCTCCATATTGTCCTGCCTTCCTTCCCCTCTCTATATGCTGTAGCATCTTTGCCTCACTCACTCTCTCTCACTCTTTGTATCTATTAAAGGAGACATCTGGTGGGAATCAATCAATAGTCCTGTTGTTTGACGCTGACGAGTGCTGTTGGCAGGTGTGGGAACACGAGAATTCGGTACAGTGTAGACCAAATAGCAAAACTGCAGCTATAGCTAACAGATGGGTGGCACAGGATAACGGAATTTAATTCCATATTTCAAAATATCGCAAAACCGAAGCTTGCTATTTCTAACTGGTGTTGCGGTGCATGGTCACCGTTGTTTGCCAGCAGGTAATCATTACTTATTTCCTTGATGCTGCAATGCACTGTCCTGTGTGGATGACTATATGTCAATATATGATTTATGATTAAATCAGATTTACTTAGTTAATGATTGGTTAACTTAAGACTGGTTAACTTAAGAGTTAATAAATGGTAATAATGATGCTAAATGAATTGACTTTTAGTTTGGACTTTTGTTCTGGTTTTTACTTCAAGATGGCAAGTTTAAAAGCGGGTATGTGCTGTCTTAAGGAACATTCGTTTTACTAAACTCTGTGCTCACCAACAATGTTCTCTGTGCTCGAGTTCATGTGTGGAGACCCTGACGATACTTTGTACGAAGAGTCATGAAGAGTCATGCGACGAGGTGTTTTAAAATTAGTGGTTTGTGCACGCCAGAGAGTGCCCTGGGCTAACCCATGCAAAGGCATTGGGCTACTGTACAACAGCGAAGATTCCTCAAGCAGGCAGTGACTGACATACATTTTCTCTTTGCACGAAGGTTTGACTCGTGCCCATGCACACATACAGCCTACAATCGAAATCTGTCTGCATTATCCTTTAATGCTTAGTTAACTGAGTGTTTGTTAATACTTTGTTGAAACTTATTAAATGCAAAACTGTGTACCATTATTATATTATAGGTGTTACCAGTATGTTACAGTTGTGTGTCTAAGGTGTGTCTGCATAACTGAGGGATTGAGTAAATGCATGAGTGACTGAATGAGTGAATAAGTGAGTCAGTTAGTGTGAGTGAATGAGTGTGTGAGTGAGAGAGACAGTGTGTGTCAGTCAGTCAGTTACTGAGTGAGTAAATGAAAGAATAAGTGAGTGTGTGAGTGAGTTTGTGTGTGTGTCCTCTTCTTTGCTCCCCTGCGTGTGTGAATGGCTCCCTACCATTAATTGGCTGTCAGCTGTGAGGTGATTCATGCCTCTGCCCCAAGGCTCCACACCCCCACCCCAAAAGCCAAGCCAGCGCCAAGCTCCAGAATAAACACAACTGACTGACATCTCTCTCTCTCTCTCTCTTATTCTCTCTCTCATTCTGTTTTCTCTCTTTCTCCCTCTGCATCTCTCTCCGCCCCCCCCCCTCTCTCTCAGCTGCTCATCTGTCTGCTAGCCCTCATCTGCTCTGTCACACCCAGTAAGTGAGCTGTCAAGTCCACCAACCCTCTACTTGCGCGCGCACACACACACACAGACACACACTTACACACACACACAAACACCACACACACACACACACACCTGTCTCCCCTCTGACAGACACATGGAGACATGACATGCCACAGTAAGCTGAAAAGTGAGCAGCAGGAGGAGGAGGAGGACGGTGGTGGAGAAAGACTAAATTCCTATTGATTTAATCACCTATAAAGCACCTTGCTTTATAGGTGCTTAAAGCACCTTTGGCTCCATATGCATGTGTATCCTCTTCTCATGGAATAAAACTTCTTTACTTTGGTGGGAAAGTGAGTCCTTTTCCTTGTGCAGTTTGACAACGGCTCGGAGATGAAGCCACGGTCCGCTCAATACGCACAAAGACAGAGGGAATGTGTGGGGAGTGTGGCGGTGTAGGGGAAGTAGTGGTGGGCTTACACTGCACGTGATGAGGTCTTTGCACGGCAGTAAAACTTAGGAAAGAGAGAGAGGAGAGGGAGGGGATGCAGAGGAAGAGAGAAAGAGAGACAAGGGGACGGGAAAAATATTACAGACAAGAAGAAAGAGAGAAGAGAGAAAGGGATGGAGGAAAGGATAAAGACAGAGAGGAGAGAGAATGAGGGAAAGAGAGAGAGACAGCACGGAGCACTGCATTCTTTCCAGGCAGCGGGGCGGACTCTGGTGTCATTGCTCGTTGAGCTCCAACGCTCCCTTCACAGGTCACGACCTTTGAATGACAAGCCCGTCTGCCTACCACAAAGCCACTCAGCTCAACTCAACTCCACTCAGCTTTAAAAAGTTCAGCTCCAATGTACACACAGCTCTACTCAAAACTTGGTTTGAATTCCTTCACCTAAACTTATCTGTGCTAAACTATTCTACCTACAACTTAGCTCCTCATCAGGCTCTGTGTAATTCAACTCCACAAAATTCGACTCTGCAACACTTCACAGAATTTCGCTTTATTCTTAATTCAGTTCTATTTTCACTTTCTTCAATTTCAGTTGATATAACTCAATTCAATTCATTTCAATTATATTTATACAGCACAGTTTACAATAGAATTGTTTACAGATATGAACAAGGAGCACACTGGAGCTACAGGGGCAAGGAAAAAACTTTGTTATGGTAGTTATTCTAGGAAGAAACCTTGGCCTGAGTCACGGCTCAAGAGACAACCCAACTGCCAGGGGTCAACTTAATTACAAGACATAAACATGAATGAAGTGTCATTAGTGTTCATGATACGTGTCATGTCGTGTACAACACGCTAATGTCACCCTTAGGGAGACACCTTCGAATAAGGTATTACTGTTATTTCCACAGGCAGTTTCAAAGTCTTCCCCTCTATAGTAGAGCTCTCAAACACTTAGGCCTACTGTAGTCTCAGAGGTGCGGTATATGTGTGTGAGCCAAAGTGTGTGTGAAAGGAGGGTGGATGAGTGAGTGAGTGAGTCTGTACTTTGGTACACACTTTTGTTTTTATTATTTATATATTTCTATTTTTTTGTAATACACTATTTAGGAAAATGTTAAATCAATAATATCTATTCTACATTTCAGTCTTGAAGGGTTGGCAAAAGTGACTTCATTCATTCATGCCAGTATAGCATACTTTGGTTTTGAGATGTTTTTGGGAGTGGGGGAGTGTGAATGGAAAAGCGAGAGACAGAGAGAGAGAGGGCCCAGTTAAATTATAGCGTGAAAGAGAGAGGCACACACAGAAAAACAGACACGCTGCAATACGTATGGGAGAAGCAGAGGAAGCAGAAGGGAAAAGAGAGTGAACATGTGTGTGTCTGTGTGTATTTGGATTTGACATGAGGTAGTCTGTTGATTGGGAATCAGTGAACCATGATGAATTCTGATGTGTTTGGGCACCTGTGAAACTGAAGTCATGGAACATCTCACTCACGGTGTAATAAAATACTTCCAAATGACTGCCTACGGACCTTTTGTTTGATATCCTGATATTGTACAG
>JAVQKI010345468.1:12500-17702 GCA_036025975.1 Nematalosa erebi
ACCCCTGTTTCATAGTAAGAGGAATTCAGTTTATTAGCTGGTTTCCACTTTGAGAGGGTCAAGTCTACCTCACAGTCAGAGGAATGTGGTCATTGGCAAGGAATAAATGAATAAACGAATGAATGAATGAATGAGTGGATGAATGAAGGAATAGCAGAAACGATCAAATAAAGAGCTAGGACTGAATGCAGGAATGAACTGGTTGATGATATGGGAGGATGCAAAGTGAAATGAATAAAAGATGGATGCAGGGAAGAAAAGAAATGAAAAAGTGAATAACTAAATAAAGGAAGGAAGGAGCCAGGAGTGAATGAATAAAAGACGACATGACGTCCAATCTGAGTGAAGATGAGGTGGTGGAACAGAGGCTCAGATTCCCTCATGGGGAATGAGGATTGCAGCCAGGCCCCAACTGACACTAATAAAAGTCCCAGATGATAAAATTATTGTCATGGCTTTTTTATGTCTTGGTCCTGGCATGTCTGACCACCATCTTGTGTTGTCCAAAACATCAGATAAGATGTGGGTTTCGAACTCTGTGTAAACTCATCTTAATTTGTTCTGCAGGAGATGACACAAGCAGGCAGTGGTCCAGATAACAAATTATGATGCCTGGGGCGGTATGTGTGTGTGTGTGTGTGTGTGAGAGAGAGAGAGAGAGGGGGGGGGGGGGGGGGGGTTGTTATATGGTTTTACTTGAAGAATTTAACAGCAAACGTTTGGAAGACGTAGGTCAGGAGGTTTTTGCAAAGACATTCTGCATTTCAAGGACATAATATAACCCCTCTTCGGAGGTTTGGAGGATCATTGACAGTTATTATCGCCAGCCAAGATTATCTCAAATCCTGCAAACATAAATGTTTGTTCAAAGGCAAGAACTTCAGTTGTCACCTAAAGCAATAAGCGCAGCTGCAGGGACACACATGCTTCCCCTTCACCAAGAATTGTCTCAGTGTAACTCCCCTAACACCTCTTCCCTGCCATTCCTCTGTTGTCTGTTGACTTGATTTGACTTGTTGATGGCTGGTTTTGCTGTACGCTGGCACACACTCTGTAAAATGAAAAATTCTCTCAGCAATCAATAAATATTTGTTCTGTTAAGTGAAGAAAAGTTCCCTCCACGTTCCCTTGAGCAGATGACACACTTCCGCAGGCCATGATATACAGTTTTTAATAACTGTTTATAACTCCATGACATTTGTTCCCAATAAAAAACCCATGCAGCACCTCTGACTGAGTCACAGAGGGAAAGAATGCACCAGGAAGCTCACAAGGAGATCATCTATGGTTTGAACTTTTATATTTTTTTGAATTGATGGAATAATAGAATGCATGTCTGCAGATCCTAGCCATACCAATCCTTTCTCGTTGTAAGAATCCGAGAGATGTTAGATCTGTGTGTGTGTAGTTCGGTGTGTGCAGGTCAGTGCATGTGTCTGTGAGAGAGGGGGAGGGGGTGGTAATATTGGATGCAAAGATCTGCCAGTTTATTATTTCATTATTATTGCCAGTTTATTAATTCAAGCAAGCTTTTTAGCTGAAGGAGCTGTCAGGTCAGACCAAACAAAGGCTCAGTTTGCTTATGTGAAAGAATTTTGGAAAGGAGTCCTCTGCACTGATCGCAAGCCATTTTTCAGAAGCCATACTTGTGTTACAGCAGGAATTTGGACTTAATGGTTCCCAGGTCAAGTGCAGTTCCCAAACCTCAGATGCATAAATACAAGCATACTGACAAAGACTTTTTATTTGCAAAGCCTGCATAGTTGTTGGTTTGTGAGCACTGTTAATTTGATTGTTTTCTTCTAAAGAAGTACTCTCACTATACATAACTTATTTCTACATGTCTGCACAACACCCTGATGGTGGCAAAGTACCACTCCTGAAATCCTACCCTACTTTGTGGGCCAAGCTGAGTCAGCAACTATTTTTTTTTGCACCAGTGCACTGTGGGATATGATGGCCAGGTGCAGTTGGGTCCCATTCGGATGTCATGACCTATAAGAGGCATCCTGTGGGTAAGGCCTTCCACAGTTGTTAAATAAAGCCCATTAACTTTACAAGGTGGCAACCCCCCATTACAAAATTATAATATTTTCCACATACCTCAGGCATTTTGGATGCTTTACACTGGCTCAGATTCCAGAATTTTCCCTCATTTTACCTACGTAATCATAGTGCAATTGTGTTCAGTGTTCCCTTTGTTAAGTAACTGTTATCTGTGTGAGGAATATGCTGGCCGTCATTGTTCATCTTTCAAAGAAGGTGCAGTGAGCAGAGTATAGGCTTGTGCAGAGTGAGGTGTGGAAGAGCTGTGTGTGTATGTGTGTGGGTTTGTGTTTGTCTGTGTGTCGGGGGGTGTGGGGGTAGTTATATGAGAGCTCCTAGCTGTGAACATGTGTCAGAGAGGTATGCCTGCAGCCTTTTTCCCCGCTCAGGTTGAGAAACACTCTGCATGTTACACCTTGTTAAATTCACATAGTCGGTTCGGGCCAAATTGCACTAAGCCTTTACGCTACATAACGAACCGACGCACAGTGTGAAAAAAATCTGAACGGCCCCTGGCGGCTTGTCAAAAGCGCTCAGTTATTTGCAACTGGACTTCTTTTTGGACGTTTCACCTTTCATCCGAAAAGGCTTCTTCACTTCTGGCCTAGTGATGGGAAACCAGGGAGTTTATCTGTGGACTGTAGGTGGAGTTGTCATCATATGACGATGGGTCACAGGACTCACCCATTAACATAATTAGCATAAGTCAGTTGACGAATTCAAGATCGCGCAGCACTGATCTAAAGAATACCTGAATGGAGCATACATCGGAATGCTGAGGCACACTTTTTAGAGATCAGTGCAACTGTGCAGTGTTGCATGATCATGATTTAGCCTATTGTGTGAACTGGAGTAAGAGTCATACTTGATCACAGGATCCATCAAGTGAGAACCGCTCTTATGACTTGCCTTTCCATGTTGTGCTATCAGAGAGGGTGGCCAAAACACACACACACACACACACCCCCACACACACACACACACACACAAAGCATGCTTTCCAAACTGTGGTTTAAGTGATGAATGAGGCGTGCTGGATCCGGTCTGTTCGATGACGGATCTCGTTGGATTGGGCAGCTCATGCTGGTATAAAGCAGAGATAAATCTACAGATCTGGAATTCAGCTTTTGACTCGCAGAGGGGCAGAAAGCAAGCGAGCAGCAAGTGTTATACCTTTCCAAGGCGGCTGTGAGGAATATAGGACTATAAATATCCACAGCAGAGATGTTGGGAAGATTCATGTGCCCACAATCTGATGTTTCGCTGGCCGAAATATTAATGTTTGATATAGACAGAATGTCAGAGAGAAAGACAGATGAACAGAGAGAGAGTAAGAAAGAGAGAAAGAGAGAGAGAAAGAATATCATGTTCTATTTTGCAGAGACATACCTCCTTGGCAGCTCACAAAAGAGGAGGCAGGTTCTTTGACTGCAGATTAATCTTTGCATGCAAGCTGGGCCTCATAATACTGGATGTTTTTATGTGCGTTTCATTCATGGCACAACCATTCCTGACACCAGGTTTTCAGATTTGGCACTTTGACTCGATTATGGCTTGGGGGGTTGGGTGTCGGATTGGGGGGGTTGGTGTAATAGCCCGGCCATGCAAACTGTGAGCGACAGTGGGCAAGCGCAAGGAGAAGAGGGGGAAGCAAGGGAGTGGGTAAAAGGAATGAACGAAAAAGCGATTGATGTCAAGTGGCGGGGGAATATAGAATTGCAGCTGAGTTAACAGAATTGACCTCAGCTCTGGCACGAGCCAGAGCAGCAGATGTTTCCGACCCGAGCCTAATCCAATCAGCGTATTGATTTGTACGGACGTGGTGCCACTGAGAGAGAGTTAAAGTTTCTCGTCTGCAGACAGGAAGGCTCTAAAGCCCTCTTCACAATCAAGGCCTGCCCAAATCGGCACGGCACGGCACAACCTTTGGTGTCGAGGTTACGTTGTAAGTGCCAGCACTCAAACAGCTCAAAGAGTCAACTTTTTTTTCCTCTTTGGGGATCATCCAGATGTGAATTCAGTGATCAGAGATTGCCTTTCTGGACTGTTAGTGTGGAAAAAAGTACTTCATAAGCCAAGCTAATTCATTAGCAAAAGTTAACACAAAAAGACGGTCCAGAGTGGAGAGTGTATGTACACACACTGATGACATTATGGTCTTTTTCCAAACAAATTGCACAAACTGTGAACATTTTAATCGCTGTCTGTTTGTGTATTTACAATATCGTTATAAACAGGACAGGGGGCTCAATAATTCTTTTGAAATCGTAAACAACAAAGTTAAAATAACAGCTTTTCCAATCCTTTGATACTTCTTGAGATGACAAATCTGCTAATCTAGTTAATTCACTCAGTCCATTGTATGACGCTTAGTCTGTTATGCAATTTAGCTCTAATGTCCTCAGCTGTAGCATCATGTTTTATGTGGGTGAAATGATTCACAATCCAAAAAGATAGCACATGATCGTGCAGTTTTACACACAGCTGAAGTTCATTTGTGAAAACATGATAAACCAAAAACACTAATATTATCCGATACTCCCCATGAATTAAACAACCATGACTATGTTGACAATTAGTCACGGAAACATGTGTTATTGGAAAAGCAGTGCCTGTTTGCTTAAGACAAAAGAGACCTCTATGCGTGTGTGACAGACCATGAGAGTTTAAGAGGAGAGAAAGAACGTTTCATGTCCTTAATTTATACTATGAAAGTCCTAAATACTATGACTCCTCTGGGCTTCCATAATGGGCATCATAAGATTTGTTATAGCACTGGGGTTAGGGGGGGTCAAAAAACGTACACTCAAGCCACCACTGGAGTAGGCAAGTTCAACTTTGGCACAGATCTGCCTCTTACGCATTGTGTCTCCAACCCAAACCCCCAACCCCCTCGTACGCACACACATACACACACACACACACACACACACACACACACAACTTATTACCCCAAAGCTGCCCACAGGGCCGGCCCAAGCCTCTATGGGGCCCTAAGCAAAATTTCTTTTGGGGCCCCCCTCATACCACCACCTCAGCATCAGATGCTTCATCATCTTACAGTATAGGCTACACTGTGTATCTAACATATCCACTATCATCAGCCATGATTGGTAATTTGCTTACAACATACTGGTGTCATTCTGGCTGTTGTTT